>JAULBR010085441.1:0-13181 GCA_032355825.1 Melanodrymia aurantiaca
TTGTTTTTGTAACAGATGATGCAAAAATCGAAAAAATTACAATTTTCGTACATTAGGTGTATAAATGGCTATAACTCTAATTTACACTGCGCGACATCCGACGGGTTATGCTGTGCCGCCACACATATATGTAACATTTTCTATATAGTGATCTTGTATTAAGATTATTTATATTCAGAGATCAATTTTATAAATTAGTTGTCCATCACAAGTAGCGTCAAATTGAATTAAATAAAATCTCAAATACACCAAATTGAACACAGAAGTAATTTTCGTGTATTTTTAATGAAATTTGATATGCATTCAAATTAAAACGTTTAAAATATTAAAATTAAATAAAATTTTCTGTCATTTGGGGAAAAAACTCAAATGGTTCATTTCAATTCAAAACTGTTTCCTTAATAAATGTAACATGATTTTTGCAAGTATAAAGTCTAGGATATTTTGATTGTGCAGACCTCTTGCTATGCACAGCTGGTTAATTTTGCTATTATCTTTAACATAACAGGATACAGCTCAGTAGTGATGGTCAGTCTGAGGTTGACTGATCTGTACTCAGATTTCCCATTCGAATAACTGACACCAAAGGCTGTGGTATATTCTATCCTATCAGTGGGAGAGTGAATATAAAAGATCCCTTGCTGTTAAAGTAACCAATGAGCCAACCATGTGTTGAACTGTCTGACATTCAACAACTGATGAATATTAATCAATGTACAAGTGTGATCCAGTGGTGCTGTTAAACTAAGTAACTTTATATATCTAATTTATCTTGTCCATAAACAATAACATGATAAGGAATGTATAAATGTTATAACCAGTGCAATAGTTATTATAATTATTGTTGTACTCAGGTAACCATTTTATCTTTTGCTAAATACTTACTTCAGCAGCTACCCGAAGATGCTGCAATCGTGGTAGAAGATGACAGTCGGCAAAACTCAGCACATCGTCTACAAGAAATTTGCCTTCATTTGATTCTAAATAGTCATTCAGTTCTTCAAGTTTTCTTTCCAGATGACTAAGTTTTTTGGAGCCCTTCAGATAACCACAAAAGACCTAACAAAAAGAAAAAAACATTAAACACAGCAGACCTTGATACCTTCCATATGTTCTAACACAAGCTGGGCTGATTATGTTCTGCTCCAGTTATTTGAAGCAAAATTAGAATTATTACACTCTCCTTCCATATCTGCCTTGCGTTCAATAGCGCGAGCATTCTGCTACCGAGACAAAACATTTTGTCACCGGTGTTTGCATCAAACATTAAATGAATAGTTCCAGAGTGCTCTCCTTATTGAACGTAAAGCTGGTTTCATGACTAAATGTAATCCAAACCTCCTGTCATGGCTGATTACAAATGGTATCTGCTTGCATGAAACAATACTATGCAACATTAAAAAGAGAACTGTTGAGCACTAATCTCTCGAAGATCAATCTCTAGTGGTATAATAGAATTACCATACATACAGCTGGGACAACAACATACATGTAGTCAACTGAGCAACAATAACATGTATCTATATACACAGTTTAATGATTCAGGATTTCATGTAATGTTCATAGGACCAGGTTCAAACTTTTCAATTGCCTTTGTCCCAGCAAGTGAATTTTTGGTCTTCAGAGCTAATGTACATTATCAAAGTTCTGTATTACTCTAATACATAGGACAAGCTTATATGAGTGCTAGGTACACTCAATTTTTAAATGCATGTCTTGATATATAATTCACACTGGTATATATATATATATATATATATATATATCAATTAATCTTCAAAAGTGGACTCTTCAAAATTTTAATGCTTTTAGGCATTAATGGATGGATGAGTGAGAAGCCTGAATACAATCATCATTTACACACATGCAGTCTGAGACATGATTTAAAATGATTGTCGTAAACAAACATGTTTAAAGCTGCTATACATTTTACCATTTTCACGTAGCTACATGAATACTCACAGCATAAATGTCAGCTACTTCAAGAACTGCATTGGCATTAGGCGCATTGTGACGTTTAAGTTCTGGACAGGATCGATTAATGCCCTCAAAGAACTTTTCCAGTTCTTCAAATGTGTCAAACATTTCATCTGCCAAGTCATGGCCAGCTTTGTTGCGGCACGGCTTCTTTGCAATGACTACTGGGAAAGTCTTGCTCCAGCCCTTGTCCACAAAAAGCTTAGGTGGACAGTCAGCCTGGACAGTGAACACTTTGAACACGACACCTTCCTGATTTTCTGCCATAAGGTAGGCTATCATAAACCACTGTTGACATAATGGACATGCTCCTCTTGTTTCCTTGTCAATTGGCGATGCCTGAAAGATATCAAAATAATGAAGATTGCAAAATACAAACTATAAATGATTTGACAACTGTAGATTTCCAGATTGTTTTTTTTCAAACCAAATACTAAACCTGTATTAATTAGTTTATCTGTACATGTCACTATTTGGAAACATGAAAATCTGAACAGAATTAATGACCAATTGATAGACCCAATTGTGGTTTTCCACAATTGTTGAAAAACGGACAGAATTCACATTTGAAAATGGAATTATGATTTTAAAGGAAGTAGGACGTTTCTTACCGTTTTACTACATGTCCCACCCTGAAAAAATGACCAATTGTAAATATAAGGTACTGTTAGCAAATATGCGGCATCTTCATTTACCGTGTTTACTCGGATTTCCACTTGTTACATAATTTTTGCTGTGGCATGCAGTACTTCGCTTGCACTGCTGGATCAATCGGACGGATAACTAACACAATGCAGACAAAGTTAGACCATCACAGTGGTGATAAAAATAACTGGTTTAAACAATGTTATGTTTTGTTTATGGCCTGTCAAAACTGGTCCCATTTGAATAAAACCATATACTTAGTTGTTGTACTATTGTTTTATTATATAGTTAGTTATAATTGTGACCTTTGCTCCTGATGCAATCTTTCACCAAACGCATACTTTTCATACAGTGTCATTGATGCAAATCTGTGTCATGGTATCAATTTCGATGAAAATTAAGTTAATTTAAAAGTTGTTAATTACATACTTTATTCCTAAAACGTAACGTAATTTGAGAAAACATGAAATGGAAAATAGCTTTTTTTAAAACGGAAAACCACTGGGTCTAACTTTCCGACAGACAGGATGGCCGCTACAGCCTTTGATAGACCATTCGTGAATCACTGGTTGGAACTGGAAATAGCCCAATAGGTACCATGAGGATCTATCCTTTGACCTATCGAGCCACAGGCGAACTGTCAAGCCCTGTTTCCAAAAAGGCATCAGAAAAGTAACTTTTTTTAATTCAATGGTATTGGTAAAAAAGCATTAGATTAATCAATATGATAAAAAGGTCACTGGATCATCATCACCTACATGTAGTTTCTGACCGCTTGCATATGTAAAAGATAAAGTTTGTTTGTTCCACGACCACTGAAACACATCGATCATAAATCACTGGTTATTGGACATTAGATGTATGGTTATTTTGTGACATGATGTCAGAGGAAACCTGCTGCAGCTTTCCCCGCTACATGGGCTACTCTCACCGAAAAACAGCAAGGAAGCCTCTGAAGGGGTATTTTATGTGCTCTATTCGATAAGACAGAACTGAGAATAGCACACAGCAGAGAATTTTACAAACCAGTCGTGTACCACTGGCTGGAACGGAACACAAATGTTTTGCACTGTGGAGGATCGATCCCTCAACCCATCCCACCACAGGCACACACTTTACCTCTGGACTACGTCCCGCCCCCTTGAATATGTGGTAAAGCCTTGAAAACCACGTCCAAGGACATATTCGAATAATAACCATAATTTTTTAAAAGACAATTTATAAAGGGATATGTTATTGAATTTCAGATACGGATAGGATTTGCCATCAGCAAAACCACTACAACAATAGTCCGACATATATGAATCGCACATCATTCGCGGCTATAGCCAACGAAAAATCGGACATCAGTCAGCAATCTTTTATCTTTACAATATCTACATAATAAAGCAGTCCGCCATCAAAACAAGTCTCAAGCGATCGGTTATGGTGGCACGAAACTTACCTTTATGTACAAATCAAAATGGCATTGGTTAGGGTCATCGGTGTCTTGTTCGGCCGTTTGGTCATTTTGATATATTCGTTCAGGTTCAGCGCTCATTTTTACTAAATAATTGTAATACTAAACAATTTTAAAGACTACGACTGCACACTATCAATGACGCATTGGCCTCGCCCAAAATAACACTGAAATACGCATGCGCTAAACTCCAGTGGATCACGTGATTGTAGAAATCTACATTTTGATGAGAAGGATCGGAAAATCTGAAATGTCTCACAACCCACACATAAATTAGATTTAGAGAAGCACCTTGCATAAATTTAAGCTTTTCTGAGGATATTTGAATATAAAAAAGCTCCGTCGGGCCTACCGACCAATGCAGGTGTTTGCATGATTAGGAATAATAGGCCTACCGGTCAAATTAAAATAATAATTGTTTAAATTATTTTAAAAATAAAACAAATGCTATAAATGATATATAAACACACCACTCCACACGACACTAACAAATACGTAATAGAAGCACAATATTTTGGTTATATAACGAATTTTATTCAAACTTGTTTTATTATTTTTAGCATTCTTTTTCAATTAAAAAAAAGAATAAAAAAATAGCTAATGATATTAGCTACTAGCTACAAGTCCTAACTTTACTATAATTATATATAATAAGTAAAAATGAGTCCTTGAGTACACGGGAGATGCTTAGGCGGCGGGGTGGGGGTAGAATGCCGGTGTAAAACTACTAAAAGGAACGCAAGTCCGGCTATATCATAACAAAATGGATTAAATAATAAAATAAATCTGTACGGAATGAAACAAAAGCCTGATCCATAAAACTATAGTTATTACCAGTCCTACAGTTAATGTAAGAACGAAAATGCAATATGGCCCTGTGTTTTATTCAAATTGTCTGGTTTGGACTTGGAATCCTTGCTATGTAGCGTTCTATAGATAGCATTATACATTGTGTCGGACCTATATTCCTACCTACTTCTATTCCTATTAATATTACACCAGCACCCTGTCGAAAATATGTTGATGTTTATAGACAACACATATGTTGTGCGAAACAAAATCTGGGAACACGCCGGTCATGACTAATATTTAAGATTCCTATATTTGTATAGGCCGCATATATTATAAATGCTTCTGGGCCTTCTTTTATACCGGCTCAAATCCGTTGGTATAACAAATTGAAACCATGGTTTGTGCTATCTTGTTTGTACTTGAGGACCACTTACTGCTTATCAAATAAGAGTAGGCCCCTACGGTAGTTTTCTTTATCCTTCTAAAACTGAACAAACCGCTCTCGAGAAGCAGTGGGGGTTGTGCGCCCAGGACAGACGTGCTTGAACCTCAATTGGATACAAGCACGTAAATAGGCCTATAACTAACTGCAGCGGGGAGGCCTTATTATAAAATTATGGAATGCTCATCGACATGACTATAACTACCCGGTATTGCAATATTTGATTATACACTATTTTAGGGAGCGGGCTGCGGGCAAGAGCGTAGAACCGTTCGGTTATTGCCCGTTCCAACCAGTTATCCAGAGAGTGTGCTATCCTGTCTGTGGTTAAGTGGTGGTTAAGTGGGGAGTGGAAGGGGTAGGGAAATCATAGATGGGTGGCCATTTTTATCAAGAACCTGTACATTGTGCATTTTTATATTGAATAATCTATATTCCCTCGCAGTTTTTATACAGAGCAGACGGCAGTTTTTATACAGAGCAGACCGGAAATATCATCGCAGTAGATAAAGCAGACGAGATATCATCAAGTGCAGTTAACAAGCATACACTGTCAGTTGTCATTTTTAAACAAGACCATCTTCTGGAGTAGCCAAAAAGTTGTGTATAGGTTAATTTCAGAAAGTTGGTCCTACATTTGAAAACAGCCTCTAATATCAGACCTTGGCTCCATGATATCAGACTTTGGCGCCTTGATAGCAGACCCTACCAACGAGAGATGGTTAGGGGTGGAGGTGATATTTGAACCTACAGTATATAGTGGACATTGGCACCAAAAAGTCTAGCATTCTTATAATCCACCATTCGTTTTGAACAGACTTTCCACAAAGGGTTTGAGTTTCTGCCCAAGATAGACCTGCTTTAACTTTATATGGATAAATAAGCATGTTAAGAACTATACTTGGCTACAATCCTAATGACACAAAACACATTAAAAGGTATTAAAATTTATATTTAAATGTTTTATGATTTAAAAGTAGGGATACTTATTAGTGGTTTGGACAACAATATTTAAACAGAAATTATACAACAAAACCCTAAACTATTATATTTATGTGGTGTATGCTATCTGTCCGTGGGAAAGTGCACACAAAGGATCACTTGCTGTTATTCGAAGAGTAGCCTATGTGGCAGCATTGACTTTCCTCTGTGACCAAGTGTCAATATAACCGTGCATTTGACATCCAATAACCGCTGATTAATAATCAACTTGTTCCAGTTGTGTCATTAAACAAACAAACTTTATCTAAATGGACGTAGCATATACATTTATATTTGTCACTTCAGCATCTTAGATCGAATTCTAAAGACATTCCATGCCAGTATTACAAATAATCTGCTGAAAGTCTTGTCCTCCAACGTAATGATTTATTGATGTATCAAGCTTGTAACAGATGGCTCATGTAACAATACCATTACCCCAGGCTATGACAGATTTACCTTCTGCCACGGTGGATCAATAATACTATGTGTCACTGCATCATAAACACATCTCACAACAATAACTGTTTGTGTGTAGCATCATCATAAATTCATTCAACATTCTTTTTATTATATAAATCAAACCAAGAATGTTTATGCAATTTGTAAATTCTATAAAAAAAAAAACCACCATATTTTGATATACTAGTGTATGGTTAATGAATTCATCGAAATTACTATCTTGTTATGGGCCATTTAAATGTACATGTATAACGTTATGCTAATTTTGACAACATTATCATTCCTCCCATGCTCCTGTAAAATTTGCTAACATTAGACCTGCCTTGCGTTCAATAGGGCGTGTGCTCCTGAACAATTTGACTGGTACCTATCGTGTACTATCATACCATTTAATGTTAGATGCAAACACCAGTGACAAAATGTTTTGTCTTGATAGCAGAACACTCATCCTATTGAATGCAAGGTAGACTCCCCACAAACAATATTATGTAATGCTCAGAGGATTTACAAACTCCCCCACAAAACACATGTGACAGCAATGTATTTATACATGAGTGTACATAATATCAATAATTGCAATATATTTTCACAATCAATAACTGCAACATGTTTTCACAATGTTCTTTTAATTTGAAGGTTCTTAATGCTTATTCTATATATAACCTGTCTATTACCACCTACATTATCCATTCGTTGTCGTGGAAACGGCATTTATGCAGAAACATAACCATTGGGGTGAAAAAAACAATTTGTAACACTCCATCATCCCCAATCCCATAAACGTTATGTAATATTTAAAATGGTCTTACCAGCCAAAGAAGAATTGATCAGATTTGTAATTTAATAGACAATTCAGAGCTTTGACAATTTAATGCAGGAAAGTGCCAACTTTGTATGTGATCAGATTTGAAACGATAATTCTTCTTCTGCTAAAATTTAGATTATGGATTAACTTTTTGTAGGACTGTTTTGAGAGCTGGAACATAATTCCACCGTGACGGACATTACATTCAGAGGGGTGGGAGGTCATTCCAACTGCCCTGATTGCTAGAGTGGTACCCCCAGTAACTTGGCCCTGTGTGAGAAACTTGCCAATGTCCAAGTCTACTTGGTACCATGGTGAAAAGAGCCTAAGGATATCAATGGCTTGATAGGTAATCAGAAATATGTGCGTGACGGACATTACTTCAAAAGGACATGGGTAAAAACCAAGTAACTCTATTTCCAAATTGTATGAAACCTTTAAATTGTACAAAGAAGGTAACATAGCTATTGAAGACTACTAATTATAATTCAGCTTGAAAAACAAAGTACATGTACATGTATAAGGAAAATTATTACATAATTGTGTGTGACGGATGTTACCGTGACGGATGTTACATTTTGTCCGCTGACATAAAATGAAGTTCCGTGTCCATAACAAGCAGCACATGGTCCACTGATGTGATGATAAAAGCAGTTTAATGCATGATTAAGATCATGATGTGGATTTGATGTCTTGTGGGTGATTTGAGAGGCTTAATATTCCTATTTTTGGGTAGTCTGTAGCCTTTAAATTAGGTGATACATGTAGAAGTCACAACCATTAGGAAAAAAATATGAGCCACCAAGAATTACCAGTTTTTCTGCAAATTATGACTTTTGTGAATAAATTTTGACGCTTTGCATAATGAAATGTTTTTTCCTCATGTTCCTTGAGTAATGGAAATGCCCAATAAGATTTCTTGCCCAATTGATAGATAGAACCCAGTTTTCTAGTGTCATTGATTAGTCTGTCCAACCTCAAGATAACAGGCATCATTCTTTACATATCATCATTAACGTGAAGAAATTCAATCAGTGCATCATTAGTGTCTGCCAAATTGAATGCTGTTAGTAAGATTTTGAAGCAGTCTTCAGATCGCCATTGTGAATTTTCAGAAGAGTATCTTAGATTTACATTTAGAGCAAAGTAAAATAATTGCTCTGATGAAGATGTAAATTCTAACCTTGAGATACAACTGTTTTGTTTTTATACTTGTCAAGGATAATTTCAAATGAACAGCTATATCTCAGGTTAATTAGATCCGCTTTTTGTTCTTACCCACTCCCCTCTTCATTGAGCAGAGTAAAGTCAGAAATCGAACATACCAATAATATTACATGGACATGTAAACATGTTAAATAAATAAATAACAAACAATCGGGTGTCATAATGGTATAAATTTCATATTTCACAAGGGACGAAGATGTATGTCTGATGAGATGATAAATGGAATCAGTGAATAAGTTCAGCGAGAGAATTGTTTTGATTTTTGACGTTTTAGTAATTGTTCAAGTGAAGAAATATCCATTTTCAGAAATTCACTTTGTGGTACTGGATCATTCAATAACACTTTTTTCTGTTCAGAATCTGTTTTTGTAGCCATCCTGGAAAAAAAAGAAAATTGTAAATTACAACAAACTACATGCGACAGTTATCAATAATTATTATATCAAGTAGATAACACTACTGGTAATTCATATGGTTCAATAAAAGCAGTAATTACTGAAAATAACTTTTAGAACAAAAACAATGTAGACTTGATTAAAAATAAGGTATGCAGATTCTGATTTGTTCAAGCCTGTACAAAAGCATGTGGTCTTTACGTGGATATTCACAGAAACTGCATGAATACAAACCTCAAATCGTCTCGTCTTCTCTTCACTTCATTGGCCAACTGGAAAGCGTCTGACTGGTGACAAATATGACGGTGTTGGAGCCAGGAGGTAACAGACTCGTGCTGGCGTCCAACCTTCTGTAGAACTATGCAGTATGTATACCAGGCCTTGGTATTGTCTGAAACATGTAACAAAAGGTTTTCTCAACTACATGCATGTAGTGCTACATTTGAGAGCAGCAATGACAAAAATGTGTTGTAAAGGAGTTAAACTTCAGTTCCATGTTTAAAATATATTCATCTAAATCTGATCAAGACATCTGATGCATAGGAACTATAGCAACACATATTTAAAAGGTAGTCTGTGCAAATTAATGAAAAATATGTTTGAAACTGTTTAAGTATTCCTAGTTAGTAGCAGGCTCTTGTGCACCTTTTTGGCATATCAAACTGCATAATTTTCCATGGCTTTCCATCAAAATTATTGAACATATAAAAACCTATATTTCCATGAATTTCCATGATCGATACGGAACTACATTAAAATTTGCAGCAAGACAATTCAGCAGGGATTCCTGCCATGAGTAGCAGAGTAGTAACAAGCAGACTAACAAATACCGTAGTTAATAATATTCATGGCATTTCCTGCCGGCTGATAGCAAAATTAATATACATAGACCAAGTAAAATTTCATTACTTAACAGCATAAGCAATAGTCTGTGCTTGGGAGTTCTGATCATGTTAACAGATACAAATCTAAACTACATGACATTGTAATGTTTCACAACTTGCATTGAGTCATCATAACCAACCTGCATCCACCCGTACACTGAGATGGCAATAATGGAGGGAATCTGATAGTTTGCCCATCTTACAGAGAACAGTAGCAAGGTTTGTACAAGCTTCACCCAGTACTTGCGGCCACTGTGAGCTCAGCGACTGCTCACCACCATCAGTGTCACTTGAGGCTGAAACGAATCAGTTAAGTGGCATATTGAACATACAAAATACATTGTACTTCATTTTAGACCAATTCTTTAAATATTACATTTTTATGCACATTTAATCATATTTTGTGGGATCACTATATTCTATTTATTAAAATTACAATTTACCCATATAGTATTGCTTAGAATATGAATATACATGTATATATATATTCAATGTGTTTACAGACCCTGAATAACTCACTTTGCTGCATCTCCAGACACTAGCATGACCTTAGAAATGTTCCAACTAATTAGCTGCAGCTTTTGATGACGTATACATATGAGAAATTTTACATAATATAATAACACTTTCCTATAATAAATGTATATATTTATGCAGATAAACAAGGATAGTGTTTTATCTTCTGTTTATATGCAAATCAATTTGCATATACCGGGTAACCCGCTTCATTTTGTCGTTACGTAATCATGCTTTTCGTGCCAAAATGGTTAGAGATTCCCTTTAATATGGTCTTGGACATTTGCTTACAATTGTAAAGAATTCACATGGACACGCGATTCTCAATCGGGAAGCTTGATACAGGTCTAAAAGCTGGCTGAGTGAGTGACATGTCCATCCATTGTACTGGTAAGCCGGGTGTATTACTTTATTAGGTGGTACCCTGTCAGTGTTATCTGATCTCACGTGGAAGTGTAGTAGAGAGTTCATCATCAGCGCAGTGGTCACACAACACAATAAGCTGACGTGTAAACATTGTGTGTAAATTGGTATGTGTTTGCACAAGTTGAGGTAGTTTACTGCTATTTTCAACATCTATGGAAGGTCATCAAACAATGTAGATGTGAGGGATGCCTCTGCCCAGACAAACATTTTTGTTATATGTATATATGACACAGAAGTGCAAATGGTGTACAATTACAAACACTGGTGTAAGTTGAGCCCAGGGACCACTCATCACTTCAGAAAAGAATCGTCTAAAGTGGAACAGTGGTCGCACTATTTTTGCTGCATACAAGATGAACAATAACACATTTGTCTTTTTCACTAATTTGCTAAAATAATTAGTTTTCCATTTTGTTAATTTTTAAAAACTATAAACAGTGTAAAGATAATTGTGTTATATAGCACTTGTTTATTCTTCAAGCATTACATGTATGTCCAAATACCTTCCGATTGAACATTTTTTACAAACACAAGTTTAAACATTTCGTTATACATAAAAACAAAACCAATCGCCTATCATTAAAACAGGACAATTATAAAGTTTTACTATGAATAATTATTAGTGAGGACAGTATTGAGTTGTGACCAGTGAGCATTGCAATCTGACCACTCACCTGTGTTTACAGCTTTTCCCTCATTTGTTCTTCTTCTTTTCGTAGCAGACGCATCAGCAAGTTTATGGGAATTAGACACAGAAATGTCTTGTCTCTCTGTCAGAATGCGTCCACAATACTCTTGAAGTTGTTCAATAGATCTGACAAATGAACAATAATGAATTAATTTGAATATTAATTCTTTTCTGACGCTACTCAACCTTGTGCATCAAAAAGTATTCTTAGAGAGTTTATTTCAATTTATGTCACAATAGTGTTCACCATTGTTTCAAATTATTACTATAAAAGTATTGTAATGTTCATATCTTTAGTTTTCTATAATTTTATAATTAAGTTAAAATAATCTTAGTCCTCCATGATAATTTTATCGATCAGAATTGAGTGACAAGTTAGATGAGGGTCTTACGTAGTTTAATAATTCAATGTATTTAGATCAAAGTTTAATGCTCTTAGACTTAGATGAACTTGGTGAAATGAATGTAACATTTAGACTTATGTTAAAGTGATGTTAAACATGTTTAAGGGTTTGTGAAAGCGTTTGAAAGCACAGTATTTTTATTTTATGTCTGACACCACACATACTTATGAAGTATATCTGCTGCACTTTTAAAATCTGTGAGCTGCACGAGTGCATCTGCTTTGTAAAATACCAAAGTCATATGATTTTCCATTTCTGTCCAGTTGTGATTTTCACTCAATGTTTTAGTATGGTCACATGACACAGATCTTGGCCTCTTTTTGGACTTGGTTCCTTCATTTAGTATTGGAGTATTGTCATCTGCAAATAGGGTGTCTTCCAATAGTATACATGGTTCTACTTGTGGTTTGACATCATTAATCAACACTGTTGAAGAGTAGACTTCCAAGGCTCTGGTGCATATGATAACACATTCTTGAAACTGGCCGCATTTTAAAAGGCAAAATGCACATTCACTGAAGACTGTCACCATCTCTGGTAGTTTAACCAAAGGCATTTCATTGTTCTGTAAAGCAAATTCATTTCTCAAGTAAATACAAGTATGGTTGTATAAAAACTTGAAAGTCATAACTGAGTCCCAAAGATAACTAGCAATGTCATACTGAGGATGATTCCAAAATCAATCTCTCAGTGTCATGTTTGTCATTTACTGTAAAATGGGTATAATTTGTGTATTCGTAATTTTTGAGTTTGTGATTTGATTAGAAATTTTTTAATCACACGTATAATTACAAATAATGATATACAATTTCTCTTTTCTAAATCGGGAAAATTTACGAAGTTCTATGAATATTACAGAGTTTACAGCATACAGGTATAATGGGCACTTAATAATTAGCTTCGTTATATTTTAGGCTAATTTCTTAATAAAATTGTAAGATAATGACACTGAGCTGGTGTGTGCGACAACGTGACAATTCTCCAGTTGGATGGATACCTTGAATTTGCTTTTTATTCATACTTGGTCCACTTCTACATCTGATAATATCAGATGTAGAAGTGGACCAAGTATGAATAA
>JAULBR010085452.1:0-13181 GCA_032355825.1 Melanodrymia aurantiaca
GTTGATTTGCTGTTGAACTGTTAATTAAATGTTGATCATGTTTATGGCTCTGTTGTTTATGAAATAAAGGAAGCTTTGTTATTTGCTGTCGGTAACAATACAAGATGTAAGATTAGAAGTTTGACCTTGACTGTATCCATGGTTATTAATAATCATCTGCGTTTCGTCAATTAGTGCCTTGGCTGGAGATACAACATCACTGGCATAATCATTTGTGATTTCTTCTTCTTCTTCTGCTGCGTTCCCAAAGCATTTGTGATTTCTAAATTCCATTGATTTAATACCCGTATGGCCAATGATATATAGAAGTGAAATATTTTACCATCTCTCACATGGGAATATAGATCATACCGTGATGTCATACCATTGTGCTTTGAGGTTGTGCGTCTGTATTTCTAGATAGCTCAGTGTTTGATTTTTATACATCTCGCAAATAGCCAAAACAATTATTTTCAACTGCTGTGATCTATCGTTGACTACCTTGTACAGAGATACGCTTTTGGCTACTTCAATCGTTTTGAGCGAGATACGTGATCGAAAAATATCTAGTGGGTCAAAATTATGCTCGTACAAATTCTATAAAAATTGGCAAACAATGATTTCCTCGTTTCATGACTCTGATCTAAGGTTAGCAGACGTACATGTAGGTCAGCGCAAGAGCATCTTCCTTAGGTTTGATAGGTCGAAGGATCGATGCTCCGTGGACTGATTAATAATTGATGATCTAGTGGCGTCGTTAAACGAATAAACTTTATATCAGAACTGGTTTATTGTATTGTATTATGTGTATATCCATGTATATAGTAATACATTGACATTTATGTTCTTTATAATCATACAATAAATGTATTCAATTATGTAGATAAACAGGGACCGTGTTTTCTCTTCTGTTTATACGAAAATTGAATTTGACTACAAATGAGTTCATTTCTTTGTTACGCCGTTCGCGCCAAACTGGTGACCTATTCTCTATAGGGCCTATACATGTATATAGAAAGTAAAACGTGTGTTAAATAACATTCGCTAAGTTCTTGGATTCCATTTTCCTATACATTTCGGACATGCGTAAATTGAATGCAACTGCCACGTGATATTAGCCGTCTAGCTCTTTTAGCAATCGTTCTGACTTGTTTACGACCCAAATAAATTAATAACTATCGTATTCTAATCTACAACGCATTTTCCATTGTTTTAACACGGTTGTAGTTATACAGTATAGTACTTGACAACCTCACAAATAATGGGAAGGTGTTTCGTGTTATTGTCTCAGATAAGAGACTTCAATAGGCGCAAACTCCGGCAAATTCGTACTTTAGAATGTCTGCTAACTCGCATTATATTACATTGACATTGAACGTACTATTAGCATCATCATTCACCAGCTACACAAACAGCATAATGTTACTATTATTATTATATTAACTGCATCCACGTTTGTTAATTTATGTGCACGTTCTCACAAACAGGAAAGCACACACCACGGTTGGAAAGGGAAACAACCCAACGGTTCCACTGAGGAGGATCGAACCTCAGGCGGACGCTTTTTCGCTGAGCTACGTCCCGCTCCTTATTCTGTTGTGTAACTTCTGTTGTCTTCAAACTGTATGTAACGACATGTAGAGCTGCTTCGAGGGGCAAATAACATGGGTTTTATAGCGTGACCTTAAACAGTGTTTCAACTATCCGAACGGCTATTTTTGGCGATCGATTCGTATATTGTAAACAGAGCAATTTTACGTAATATAATGACATTTCTGTTGTTTGTAGTCATATAATAAATGTAAGCAATTATGTAGATAAACAAGGACAGTGTTTTCGCTTCTGTTTATAATGATTATACGCAATTTCATTTTCTTGTGGCTGGCTCCATGCATTTCGTCATGTGATCTCAATTGTCCCGCCAAAATAGTGAGTGATTCTCTTTAACATAGATGGAAAAGGTAAGTGTGGGTTTTTTTTTACTATTTTCTTGCCATAATTGCAATTGCATATTATATTTACTAGTGGATGCCAACAACCTGAAAGATATCGGACTATGCTACCTCTATTATGAAGTAACAAAATGTTTCGCCACCTATTCTCTATATAATTTTATAGAAAGCTACGGTAAAACGTCGAGTAGGTTACGATGTTTTGTCATTGTAGTGTTGCTAAGTTCAGGCTCGAGTGGTCTCCGGGTAGAGTGTATCCACATTGTAATGTCGTTAGTCACGTGAGTGGGAAATACTACCAATACAACGTGTCTTTCAACGCTAGCGAACAGCTAATTTATAACACAATATCCGAATGCACAATAGCCGAGGTTACGCCGTGCTTGTCGAGACACCCACACCATTTAGTGAAAAAATGACGTGCATTATTTTAAGTATACATGTATTATGAATTTTATTACATGTATCGCAGTGGTTATCGCATCGGAATTAAGACTGGTACATTAGGTACTGGGTTACAATCCCGACCAGTACCCACAACTGGTGTACATAGCAAAGGCCGTCGTATGTACTGTCCTGTCTGTGGGGAAGTGCATATAAAAGAACCCTTGCTGCTGATCACATATACGTAGTGGATTATATTACTAACATTATATATAAATATATACATGTATAACGTTACTTCTGTCCTGGACAGCGATAACTGACAATTAAGGGTCTATAAAACTGGATATTATTTTGTCAGTCAGACGTGCTTGAACCTTAATTAGATACAAACACGTAAATAAGCTATAGCTAATTTCGCAGTGCATATTTGTGTAACACAACTATACATATTATAACCATGCTGTAAACATTAAATAAAACAAATAAAATTCCCAGTTCTATAATTCAGGTATAAAAAGTGCGCACTATTATTGATCGTTTGACAGCGCCCACTTTCCAATCAGCTGATGTCGACACTACAAAACTAAACACTGTGGTGACTTAACGGTAGCAGTAGGCTAACTTTGCGACTACCGCCAGTAAATATCTACCCTATTCAGAATTCAATTGTCACGAGCGAGCAGACGATACCTCCATTTTTCCCGCGCAGTCAGCCTTGTGACATTTCGTAAACAAGACAATCAGACGACACAGTGTTCTTGGAAACTACTGGACCATTGTATCCCCTTCAACAGACCGTGGGTGGAATTCATCGAGGCAATCCGTTTCATTTCAGTGAAGAGTGGCAATTATGGAAGGACACATCTAACAACAAGTTGGTATTCGTCATGAAAGCGATCAAAATCACAGTTCAAGGTTTGGATCTTTTTTCTATTTATGATAATTTGTTATGTATACATACATATATAGGTTCATAACTTTTACATGGTATAGTGGTATACATTGACTACATTTCGCCTCCCGAGTGTTAAGTCGTAGTTGTTATAACGCTTTGTACAAGTAGGTAACGAGTTAGAATGCAAATCGAAGCATCAACAGTTACTGTTTAATCCAAGAATGCAAGTCCGATAAAATGAAACATAATGCCTGATCCATGAAACAAAATATCAGCACGTACGGAACACTTTCTTTACAACGTTAAGTACTATAGATAAGAAAACACCCACAAACTATTATGTTTACTGTATGGAGGTGTACTACCATTAAACAGTGATCCGCAACTGATACTACAAAGGCTGTGGTAAACTTGTGCTATTCTGTTGAAAAGTGAATATAATTTACAAGTAAGTTTATCAAATAGGTGTAGTGGGGTTTCTATTTATACTAACACTAACTTCTGTCCCAGTCAGTCAGTCAGTCAGTCAGTCAATCAGTCAAATCAGCTGGGTTGGTGCCTACGATAGACGTGCTTGAACTCAATTGGATACAAGCACGTAAATAGGGTATAGCTAACTAATTAACCGGTGCTACCACTGGATCGTTGTAATATCATAATTATGTTCAGTTTAATCAAGTCAGTGATCCCTTTATAAACCAAACATGCCAGTATTTCTGTTACCCAGTTTCCGTCATCGCTGATTGAGCTTTAATATTGTTCAGGTCATTTTTGCTGTTCCCATCAGAAAGCTGTCATGGGCACAACCTCTGATTTCGGAAGATAGTTCTGTCCACCACAGGGAATATTGTCATTATTGTGAACACTGGTCGGTGGAAGTAGACCTACCCGTTGAACTTTGCGGAGCACTAACTCTGGGTTGGAGTCGGTACTGGTATTCGTACCCAGTATGCAACAGTGTTACTCCCAATTCGTTAACCAGTTAAGAAGATGGGCAATATGTGGCAATGAAAACAATTGATGGCAATATTGAACACTTTTCTAAACATGATGTACATAAATATATGACGTCTAGCTTATGTCTTATTGTTCTATTGAAAAGCCACACAAAGTAAACCTAATTGAGATAGTAAATTAAAAGTACAAATTAGATGGTATCTTCAAACTGAATGTGCTGAGGAGGTTTTCGTTTACAAAGATGGAATTGATTTTGGTTGTCAATGGTTACTTTGAGACGATGGCAATGAATGACATTTACATGTTGGTTATCGATTTAAAATATTTAAAGACACTGGATATTTTTCATGAGATGAAATTTCGATTTTCTTACCAGCAAATTCTCTTTTATACTTACGAAGTAGGTTAGATATAGAGAATAGTACTACAGGGGCGTTTCCCGAGCAGATCTTTGTGTAGACTTGCCGACGAGTTTTAATGTGATTAATTCTCTTATGTAAAAATAAATTTTACCTTTTATCACGCCATCTAGTGGCTAATTATGGGCTTTCTTTGTGTCATACAATTAACAAAAATGATCAATTACCTTCTTTATAAATGTGTTTGCTGAATAAAGCAATTGGAGTGTTTTGAATGATCAATATTATTAAAAGAATTACGTTTATTTTTAATGTAATATCAGTTAATTCGTTATTGATTTTCAGCCCAAAAACATAATAATAGCTAAATATGTTAAATTTCACTACGAGACTGCCTCTTTAAATCTTATTTACCGATATAATATTACCGAGAGCATCAGCTGCTTGTGTACGCATGCGTGTGCTGGATGTTGAAGATTATGTCGCGTGCTATGCAATCCTAGGGTCTAATCAGTGTCGGATTCCCCTTGTAATTCGGATAATATCTGGCATTAATACATTAACATAGTTTTGCAGATAAAGTTCAGAGGCGGATGCAGCGGAATGTGGGGGAGGGGAGGGGAGGGGTGGAGCGGTGGCTAACTTAGAGTTGCCAGTATTATTTCGGGTCGTAGTTAGGCCTACTCAAAACAACTATACAACAGTTAGGTTGGGTCATTTTTTGGTGTGCTTCCATCAGAAAATTGTTCAAGCATACCTGTACATAATGGGCACGACATCTGACTTCGCCAGAGAGTTCTGTCCACGACATGTTTACAAGAGTAAACAAAAAACAATTTTATGTTGGAGAGAGCACGCTATAGATGAGCAAACACTACATAATTATATCCTTGGCCGTGATCACAACTGTATACTACCGATTTAATACAAACAATAAAACAAAACCTGAACAAACATATACAATATGCATGAAAAGTAACATTGAAAGTGGGGGCAATAGTAATAATTATAAACGCAATGATATCCATGTGTACATGTAATACAAGGAAGTGCGACTTTCTCGGCCAACTAAGATTAGAGACACGGTTTTTTATATGTATAATCTACCTAAATGCAATATATCTGTTCTATACCAAGGAGAGCACCTCTGATAACCCACATAACATTCTTGTTTATATGCCCTATTTACTCACTCCATATGTACAGGTTGTACACACGTGGACACAAACAGGATACTTTGATTGCTAACATATGAACGGGCTATGTTATTATATTACAAGTGACCCCATAAAAACGTTTAAACTTTTAAAAGTACATGTATGTATAGCAAATGTAACCTCCATCTTTGTTATGCATGTACTAGTATTCTGTATTACAATTATTGACTTCATTTCTAAAGCGATTTATTGTTCGAAACTATTGTAGGCCTATTGCCTGCCGATTATAATAATCTTCTTTTTTAAAAGGCTCGTTTACACAAACAAGGTCTAGAGTAAAAGTGTTAGTGGTGTGGTTAAATGTAAAGATAAAGTTTGTTTGTTTAACGACGCCACTGAAACACTGTTGTGATTGTAGGCACGATTTCTATATTTTGTCAAAAGCATTATTGTTTTATAGTTTCTATTTTATTCTACTTTGTATAATGTGTAACGCAGTACAGTGTTACTAACTATGGAAACAAACAATCAAAGCAGTAATTTCGAAAACTCGAATCTTCGAAAACTTGAAGTAAAATCAACGACCCCTTCCAATTCGAATTATCGAAGTTTGACTGTATTTTTTTTTTTTTTTACCAATGAAAGGTGTTAAACTTGCCCCTCTCCTAAAATTCCATGCCTGGGTTTTCATTGAAAGGTGATGACACAACTTTCATTAACATGAATAGCCTGTATGGACGTGGGGCTACGTCTCTGACCTGACACCTGCGGTATTCAAACGGCATGCAGTAACTGCTGTGACATAACTCTGTTATGTAATAGGTCAGACGCGATGATTTTTTCTCTTATTGGCTTGTGATCCCATTCGATTTTCATACATTATTACCCATTATTATTGCATTCTAAATTGAAGCTATGCATCTAAATCATGTCATACGTAATATTTAGTCCCGACTTCGGATACACGATAACTTTAGATTGAGTGTCATAAATAAACCACAAAGAGACAGGTATACTCGATAATTATGATAACTATGATAATTATGATGTACTTACATGTAGTTAATATTAAATAATAAATAATTAGCCAATACCCGGTCCATGCCATTATATAAAATAGTGGTCAATATAAAATTAAGTATAGAAGGGTGGTCCAAAGTTGGAGTGGTCTGTAGGTGGGTTTTTTGTGTACTAGAAAGGTGGTCCAAAGTTGGAGTGGTCTGTAGGTGGAGTTTCTGTGTACTACTTTGTACCTCTGTAATCCGCACAAGTTTGACCACAAAAGTCTTCCAGGTTCCTCATTTGTCCGACATAAATCTAATCCAATCAGAAATGGCATTACATGGTTGAGTAATTGTACGTAACTGTCACTGTAGCTAGTTCAGCAATAGATGGCTTTATACACGGCGTGAAATCGCCTAAGGGACTGTACATAAATGTCAATGTTTTTCATAATCCGAACATAATCCTAACACAAAATATTGATCAACTATGGATGGATGTTTGTACACGAAAAGCAATCCGAACATGACTTTTACCCCCACCGATCGATTGTGAAACACTTTGGCATTTGTACACGGTGCCTAACAGGGATAATCCGTGATGGATAAAACCGGTTACATCATAATAACATTATTATTCGCCACTTTTTCGGAAACTTGGGTTTGGATCATAGACAGTACACACGCACGCACGCACGCTCACACGCACACACACACACGCATGCACACACACGCACACACACACACACACACACGCGCGCACACACACACACACACACGCACGCACGCACTCACGCATTCAAGCACGCGCGCACATACACATATACATTTGTATACACAATCTTGTTACGATATTACCGAACTTGCGTTTCATTTACACCGGCCCTGACGACCCGTAGTAACTGACAAAATTAACAGGTACTAGTTGCAGTTACGAGACCTACAACATTGTTCACTGTTACAATCTTAGTAAGCACAATCCTGCATTTAAATGCATCAAAATGTTACAATTAAAGTGTCCCGTTGTTTTTCAGATTCCAGCGTGCTGACTGGTTTCTTCGTGGCCATCTTGGCGGTGTATAAGCTGAGCTGTACGACCCTGACGATCCTCATTGCAATAGGTGCGGCCTGTCTGGTGTACGACGCCTTGACGAGGAGCAAGATCGCTCTCAGCTCCCTGGTGGGCATCCTCAGGCATTACGTCATCGCTCGTCTGATGCTGCTTATCGGGTACTTCACCAACAGAAAACTACAGAAAAATACCAAGAACGTGCAGAACGTGCAAGAGAAGTTACTGTTGAAAAAGCTCAAGGAAAACGAGGACTGCGAATATGGCAGGGCGTACGGTTTTTCTAAAATCTCATCAATACGGGAATTCACTGAAAAACACCCTCTGACAAAGTACAGCCACTATGAACAGTACATTGCCAGGATGATGCAAGGAGAGAGAAATGTGTTATCTTCCACACAGCCAATCCGATATTCCATAACTTCCGGTACAACCGGAAGGAGTAATACGTTACCAGTATCAAGGGCTCAAGTTCTTTGTTGCCTGACGGACGGGGTAACCCAAGCCTATAACAGAATGACAAATACGTTCCCAAACATGAAAATGTTGCAGAAGACTTTAAAGATATTTTACAACTCAAAGCCACGAGAGACAGTCGACGGAATTCCTATGGGCCCAAGTTCTCCATCACCAAAGAGGATGAAGACAACTCTGCATATGTACACAACGCCCCCTGCCGGTTTTGATATAGCAACAGAACCGGAAGCTCTCTACGTTCATCTTTTGTTTGGCATCAAAGAAAAATTTGTTGGAATTTTGGAGACAAATTTTGCCTCAATTTTATTAAATGCTTTCCAAATGTTAGAATTCCATTGGGATGATTTAGTAGAAACTATTGAAAGGGGTCGCATTAAACCAACCCTGCGTATTGACGACAGTATTCGAGAGAAACTGAACAACAGCTTGAAGTGTGATCCACAAAGAGCAGAAGAACTTAGAATTGCACGCAGACGTGGAATCATTGGTTTGGCTAAGCGAATCTGGCCGGATTTGAATATTGTTACCACTGTGGGATCGGGGGCGTTCGAAATCTATGCAAAGAAGTTGAAAAGTACGTACTTGCACGGAGTACCTGTGTATTCCATGCTGTACGCCGCGTCTGAAGGACTCATTGGTGTCGACATCTGGCCCGGGGAGGAGGTGTCCAGATACGTTCTCATACCGACTGCGCAGATGTTCGAGTTTATTCCTGTTGAACACGCCGAGCAGATCCAACCCAAGACATTACTTTTACACGAGGTAAGTATAAATAAAACACAATACAAACATTCTCGTTATGTATCAACGTAGTATAACTTATTATGACAATGACGCCTCCACACGCATGTACAGTGAAGTCCAGTGGTACGCATTTCATACCACAGGAGTATATCATTCGAAATTAGACACTCGACGTATATTGATAGTTATCACGGTTAGTTCGACACATGGTCTGGGCTGCCGATACAGGATACTTATACCATTTGACAGCAGCAAGGGTTCTTGCACTTTCCTACAGACATGAAAGCACTTGCCACATTCTTCTGGCTCAGAATGGTTTAATCTGAGTTATATCGTCCATGATATGACGCATCATTGACATGATGACTGAATGGATAACTTACTATGACCTGTTGTACGCTTTTTTAACGTGTCGATGAAGACGGCGGACAAACAATATGACGGTGCTTACGACGGATGCCACCGATGGAGTGGAATATGCTAACATTTCGCGAAATGCTTTGGCAGTGATTTGCGATTACATCCCATTTCTACTTTGTTACAATTTGCCTTCGACTCTGCCTTGTGCAGAGATACGTATTTAACCGTTTCAATGTTTTGTCGCAAGTGTTAAAGTAGTGTATTCGGCAAACGTAATATTCACCCAGTGTTTGTTCATGTTATCTCGGATACAACACAAGACACACACTTGGGAGCAGGATACGCTGAGTTTTCGCGAACACCTGGTATCACCATTGCTTTGGCTATGTTTCGTGCGTACATGCCATATCGACTTAGTTGCACCGTCCCTTCGACTATACCATGTAAACAGATACGCATTTTGCCAAGTCAGTGTTTTGTCATCTAGATTACAGAGCTCGATGTACTATTATTGTATAGTCAGGATGCATTGGAATAGGAAACCTATACCTAGCGGTCTGGTTGTGGGTGTATCGTTTGTATCTTCTCCTAACATGTATGTTACCAAGCAACTAGGAATATAATCGAAGTAAAGATGTGATAGATCTGTCAAAGTTATGAATTTTTATGTATAGAGGGTTCACAATGGCAATCTACAATCGTGGACTTCAGAAGACTGAAATTGTGCATGTGCTTTCAACTTTAAGAGAGTTATCATTGTCAGAATCTGATAGTGAGTATCAATTGAGTCTGTCTATCGCTCGTTCTCATCAGCAGACGTTTGGCGCACAGTGCTACCCAGGGCGGCTTGTCTCACCCAGGGCGGCTTGTCTAGAAGAATAGTGTGAAGGTTACTTTATCTCTCAGACAATCTGACCTGTCCACAGCCAGACCTTCCTTACATTCAATAGGGCGAGCGTTCTGCTACCGACATAAACAATTTGACTGGTACCGATCGTGTACTATCATATCACATTCATTTATATTAGATGCAAACATCGGTGTCAAAACGTTTGGTGTCGGTAGCAGAACCCTCACCCTATTGAACGCAAGGTACGTGTCCAAGACGCCGGACGTCTCGTGTTGCATGATGGTTATAGCAATATATACACCGGGTATGATCAGAACATGATAGCTCAACGCAGGAGCTTCTCTTTGTGGAGCTAGAGGTAATAGGATCGTTCTTCTAACCAGAGATCCAACCAATGTCACGAATGGTACTTCATGTGTGCTATCCTGTCTGTCTGCACATCAAAGACACCTTGCTTCTGTTACTGCAGCGAGTTTCTGCTAATGTCTAGCGCATACTGCGAGGACGTTGCTGATACGTATCACGAACAGCACGTTCTCACTGCAGAGGTATAGCGCACACCTCGAGAAAGCAACTCATAAAAATATTGAGATGTGATCAAGATAACGCGTTCACAGAGGAGATTCACGTCTTCGATGTCTCGAATCATAGACGGACTTCTATACGCTGAGCTAACCCTGCTCCACAATAGAAACGGATAAATGCGTATTAGACCTAGATTGGTTACCTTTCGTCTGGTTTAACGTGCGTGTCTGTGCGGTGGCAGGACGCTGGAAGTTGTATAATGAGATAAAGTAACACTAATAACAATATAATAATAGTATGTACATGTACTTCTATAACCAGGTGGAGTTAAACAAGGACTATGAAGTGGTCATCACCAACCTCAGCTGTCTGTATCGATACCGACTTGGTGACGTCATTCGAGTGGTTGGATTCCACAACCAGTGTCCGGTAGTAGAGTTCTTGTACAGGTGTGTATACGACACTAATCGTATTGTTACTGCTCTATCTACTTTTATAGTAGCATGGGTGGGGTTGGGGTGGGGCTTGTGGCGTGTGTCACGATCCCATTTTTCAGGTTTATGGGAGCATAAATAACATTTTAGAACTTAAACGTTTCAAACGTTTGCCTACCCTGTTGTGTCGTATGAGTATAGTATAGTGTTTCTTAATGAGGAAAATATCATCAGTCTACGTTAGTCATTCTGTATCCAGTCACTCACCATTCTGGCGCGAAAAGCGAGTAATACACACATTCATTTGCGTATAACGGAAGAGAAAACACTGTCCTTGTGTTCGTAATTGCATACATTTCGGGATTGTAAACTTTTAATGTCATCCTGCCCGACGGCATTGTTTATTTGCTGATTACACTTTGAAGCAAAGTTAAGAGGGGGTCTAATTTTGTTAAGCAATAATAATATTTTTGTTTAGTTAATCTACCAGGTTACTTTGTATGAGGTTTTTAACAATATTAATATGGGCTAGTGAAATTTCAGTCATGGCTAGTGATTTGTTAAAACCAATAGACTAGTAGATTATTTCAAAATTATTCTAGAACCCCTTATCAATTATGTGTGTCTTATTATTAAAAGCCAATATAGCACCTTGACTAAGACAGAAGTGTGTTAATTGTTTTAACAGACAAGGCCAATTGTTAAACGTGAGAGCGGAGAAAACATCAGAATCTACATTTTACCGAGCTCTGGATACTGCAATATCGAGATGGCCGGAAGTGACGTTGATAGACTACAGTTGCGTGGAGAGCGGTTTGGTGGACAGCCACGGGGCGGGTTAGTACATACCAAACACATACCAAATGGAGGCTTATTTGTAATGTGGACTTAATTCAGACACAACCTCAATACAATTATTAAAAAATGCCATGTAAATTTTATGAAATATAATTAATCATGTAATTACCCCCCAGAGTATGTGTGTGGGAGGGTGGGGCCTGTTTTAACAATAAAAATCATGAGGGTTTCCAGAGAATTTATTCTCTCTTTTATAACGTATTTCATATTTATGCCTTTCCCGTTCCTAGTGTAAATTGACCACCACGGCCACACCTCCCCCACCCCCACCCACCCCATCCACAGCCACTCACATTTCCAGTTCCAAATTCTCCACCATTTAGCTGCCATAATGAAATTGGCTGGTTTTGATGTTAGTAATAACCGTGTTTGCTGGAACGTTGGTAAAATCAATAGAAGTACTATAGCAGTGGAAATGATGTTAGTAGTTGATACGACCCTGTAATGTAATGACAGACAGACGTTGGCGTTACTAGTATGTGTCAGGATTTCCAGCCTCAACTGCAGATGCCCCGTCTCGTCTGCTTTCATCATTCACATGTTGCCCCCAGAGTCCAGTGCTTTACAGTTTTTTCGTCAAATACATAATAGTTTTTCACATCACAACTTGTGATATTTTGCTGCACTTTGCAGTAATTATGTATAATTTATTATTACATTATTTTAGGGAATATATAAATTATAATATAAATAAAATATATAATGAATATCAGTAAAATGTGATACATATTAAAATAATTATAAAGGTGAATTTTATACACACCCGTTTGAAAGAAACCCAAGTGGGATTTCTTGTCTCAAATTTGTTAACAAGGATACCGTAGTAGGTTGCTGAACCAAACATTATTTCATGCAATATAAATTATTATTCTTCTGGTTATAATTATATAATCCAAATAATAAGATAATGACATGGTCAAATCCGTATCTCTGCAGAAGGCAGAGTCGAAATGATATGGCGACAATGTAGAGATGGCACGTAGCTTACTCACGAATCACTGTTCGTGAAAGATGAGCGTATCCTGCGTCACCGACGGCACCCGTCGTAAGCACAGCCATAGTGTTTGTCCGCGGGCTTCATCAAAACAATACAAAAAACAAAAATAGGTCGAAGTAAGATATTGTATTATAAGGCATCATCTGTGGCAATGATGTTTGATATCGTAAAATAGCCTAC
>JAULBR010085463.1:0-23492 GCA_032355825.1 Melanodrymia aurantiaca
CGAGTTCAACATGATCTGAAAACAAGTTACATACAAACGTCAACGAACATTCATATACCATACACTGCTTTCTACATGTAACTTGTTTCGTATAGTCTCAAGGACATAAACAATTCAAATGTGCACAAATGGGATTCGGATATACTGCACACATTTTCATGGCACTTGACAGTCCAATATCATAATCGTTCGGATAAACCATGCAGTCGTTCTTTAAAAAGAACACCAGTTTAGTCGTGTTTATGATGTGTACTGTCAAGCTCTCGGTTAGGAGTCAATATAATACATAGTATTATCAGCAATTTTTTCAGTTACATGTTCCGCTCTCAGAGATTAAAAATATATCAGCAGAAACACCTACACTGGACACATAATTGAAAAAAAATAATTCCAGAGGTTGAAGGATCGATCCTCCTCAATGACATGTTGAGTTATTTCCCGTTCTAACTAGTGATCCACAACTAATTTATAAAAGGTGGTGGTGTGTGCTATCTTGTCTATGGGAAAGTGCACATAAACGACCCCTGGCTGTTATACGGTACGAGTAGTCTATCTGATGGCAACGGGTTTCTTATAAGACAAATGTGTCGAGATAACCGTGCGTTTGACATCCAATAGCCGCTGATAATTAATCTATGTGATCCAGTGGTGTCGTTAAACAAATAAACTTTATGGCAATTTATACAATGAAACCCCTCAAAACCGGACAGCCATGGGACCAAGACAAAACTCTAGTTTTGATGGGTATCCAGTTTACAGAGGTTTCAGTATTGAGGTAAACCATTTGTTGGTTGGTGTTCTCTACTGATATAGTAACTAATAAAACTGCCCAAAAAAACAACAATCAAATTTCAATAAAACGAAACATTTAATGATTTATATATAGAAACATTTTGAATTTATCAAGAATTCCTGGAGCTCGGACTACAAATTCCGTGGTGTGTGCTATTCGGTAAGAGTAGCTCATGAAGCGGCGACAGTGGGTTTCCTCTGAGACCATGTGTCAGTATAACCATGCGTCTGAGGTCCAATAACCGCAGATTTATAATTGATGTTTCTAGTGGCGTCGTTAAATAAAACAAACTTGACTTTTATCAAGAATTCACAATAAGAAATAATCAGTCCATGTTGAGAAACGCATCCATTGTTGTTTGGCGTGTTTCACATGACAAAATGTGAGTTAAAAGTGATGCCAGACAGGTTTGATATGCGAGTACACAACACTGTGTGAGTACATGCTACTTGTGAGTGAGTGAGTGTGTGAGTGAGTACGGGTCTCGCTATGTAAGGCAGGCGTGGTCCAACATGACGGCTGATGTAAGTGACAGTGTTCTATTGTAAACAGCTCCGTGATAAAGAGAAATCTGAACTTAATAACCCGTACTTGTACCTGTATACTTGCGTACACCATATAATAGACGTAAGAAATCGTATACTCGAAATCCAATACTTGAGCTCAGTACTTATAGTACATTTGTCGATAATTTTAATTGTTGTTTAATAGTCTACTGAACTTGACGATAGTTTATAGCGGTAATATTAGTCATAGATCTAAACGACAAAACATTGGCATGACTAATAATATATGTATGAAAATATCGTAAATATACTTTGACGAGAAAAATCAACATCATATTCAGGCAGACAGAATGTGAGATACAGAAAATAGCACTCACCGTAGAAGTGTTCGAACTCTACGTATACATGGTTTTGTCGAGGTATTCGTACGACGGGTAACAAGCAATTTTATGTAATATAATGCCATTTTGACATTTCTGTTAATGTTTAGATAGAATAATAAATGCGTGTAATGTAGATAAACAAGGACAGTGTTTTCTCTTCAGATATTTCCATACAACTTGCTTTACGTCATGGTATTTCAAGTCAATGTGTAAAACCATTTATTAAACATTATTTCATTAAAATGACTTTGCCAATATTTAAAATATTAATTAAAAAGATCCTTTCAACTTTAATCTTAAGACAATTACAACAATTAATTTAATAAGAGAATTTCTTCCCAGGATGTAACGACAAACATTGTTATCTCCAATGTTGTAATCTCAAACACTCTTGATATCTGGAGAGATTTAAAGACCCTCGATTACCGATATTGGCGCCGAACGTTTCAGATCTGTTGCGTCTGCAGACAAAGGAATCACCACCATGTATAATCGTAATTTGAAACTCTGATTACAGGTTTTTTAATAATATTATGCAATATTACTATGCAAAACGAATGGTCACGCACTAAACTAAATGATAAAAATCATCAACGTGTTGAAAAAATAATCGTATCCTGTCCCGCGACAGCTCCATCCGTTATAAGAACAACCTTTAGTTGCCGAGTCCGTTGCTTTCACATAAACAGTTATTGAGTCCGTTATCATATGCATCATATAAAAAATACAACGTGAAATGAGCTGTGCATATCCATTAAGACACATTTAAACGCTTTCTGAAGGCTTTGAATTCCATAACCTTTATCTGTTAGACAATTATTCTGGTTATCAACCAATTTAGACACATACGCCCGTTTCGTAATTATAGCTTTCTATAAATCCCATCAACGTCAACGAATAATTTTGAATTTTAAATAAATTTGTTTTTTTATTCTTTGAATGATTTTGAATAATAAAGGTATTTGTAAGTCTTCAAATTCTGTTCGTTACTTACAGTAAAATATCTGGAGTAATAAATAGAATATTATAGCTACCTTGTATATCATCAAGTTTAGCTGCCATAGTATTTTCTGATAGACATTTTATAGATATATGATTTATCGATGCGACGTTTTCAGGAGTTGTACGGTTGATAAACTTATATAACATGAGCTAGTTGTGAGCTTTAGATTGACGATACTTCCGTGAACACTCGTAATTTCGACATCTCGATAGCACATGGTATCTCATGCAAAGCGACAAACAAACGGAATCTCCATTAATTTTCAAAAATGTTTTACCTATAGATTTTTAAGTATGCCATCAGGTTGTAGAAATAAAATTTGTTGAATGATTGAACTTTATTATGCAGCCGAATGTAAAATTATATATATATATATATATGTCCAGAATATCGTCATTTTAATTAATATTTTGTTAACTATTCAATTAGGGTGATAAAATATAATTATAAGTTTAATAATTAATTAAAACGAAATACACAAAGTGAGCTCTTAAATTTAAATCGGCAAAAAGTGTAAAACAATATTTCATCCATTTTATGTAAACCTATATATATACATGTATATATTATATCTATCTGTCCATAAACTTATCTTTCAGTTATATCATAAATAATAATTATAAGTTAAACATTTAGCGAAAATAAACTTCGGTCATAAAGAATTTCTAGTCAGTGTCAAGCAAAAACAATTCGTTATGGCCACAATTTTTTTAAGTGTTGTCCTCCATTGTGGGTACTGAATTCTATACAACAGACCAAAAAAAATAAAAAAATGTAATTCGCATTATATTAGTGTTAATTATTGACCGAAATCCATGCATGTTTTTTACTTCAAGAAAAAGAAGAGAATTAAAAAAGTATAACCTCCCTATTTTGTTAACCTTGTTTCAAATATTGAAATTAGTTTCTATAAAATATTGAGCGTATAAATTTTGAATTTCAAAAAATATTCTGACATTTTTCTGTGTTTAAATGCTAACCAAACGTTACACGACCGTCGAGAAAAAACAATTCGCTTCAATCGTAAATAAAAAACTATATTGTCCATTGCGAGTACAACATTCTACACAAGAGAATTATTTTTTTCTTCTATATTTCGAATTATACTTGTGTTCATTATTGACCGAAGTCCATGTATAATCCATCTTCTTTTTTAAATATATAATTTAGTTTTGTAAAATTTTGAGTATATAAATGTATGAATTATATGGAGAAATTCTGACACATGTCTGTGTTTAAATGCTAATTAAATGTTACACGGCTGTCTACAATTTCGGTTTTATCAATCTTTTTAAAAATATTTAATTCTATTTTGAATTTTTGTGTGTGTGTACATAAAAATTATAATTCCGCAGAGAAATTCTGACATAATTATTTCTGTGTTTAAATGCTACATGGCTGTCTATAATTTCGGTTTTATCCATCTTTTAAAAAATATTAAATTTAGTTTTGCAAAAGTTTGCGTATATTATAAATGTTGAATTTCTCGGGAGAAATTCTGACATACTTGTGAGTTTAAATGCTAATTAAATGTTACACGGCTGTCTACAATTTCGGTTTTATGCATCTTTTTTAAAATATTAAATTTAGTTTTGCAAAAGTTTGCGTATATTATAAATGTTGAATTCCTCGGGAGAAATTCTGACATACTTGTGAGTTTAAATGCTAATTAAATGTTACACGGCTGTCTACAATTTCCACTTGTAACCGACAAGCCTCGGACTCGTCTTTGTTCCCCTGTCACCGGCGTCTTTGATCAGGAGCGTATATTCAAGCTAATATAGGTAGACAGATGTTCTAGATTTAATTCCCTCAGCGATTGACATCATATAAAGCTCGCCATAATCAACTACAAACAAAAAATCCATTAAAATGAAAAGCCGTAAAGGACAGACGTGCGACAGGAGTTAATAAAGAAAAGCATTTGGCTGCCACCCTGGGTGGGTGGTGATATGTCAATCAAACATCAATGGGACCACGTGTGTATCGTATTTACCTTGAGGAACCCACCTTTCTGGATCAAAGCTTTTACGTTACGCATCGTTTGCTGACAAAACGACTTTACTTATAATACTTTATTCGCCATAAAAATACAGTTCGTAGGCTTTACACAGATTCGCGTATACATTACATATTTCAATGTATAGCACATTATTGTGGAGGATGTGTACGTTGTTGTTTTTTTGGATACGTTTACAGTGACAACATTGTAGAAACTCACAAGAGCGTTGAGTTGTAGCAATACACGTCTGTTGACTAGTCATAGCGGCGATTAGTTTTTTTTGGCAATTGGGTCTGAAATTGATGGTTGTTTACTTGCGAACAGGTTGAGAAGTTAAAAGTACACTCCCGAGTTTTAAGATGGATGCAACCCTACGTGCATATCTAATGCTGTTTGTAACATTAGTTCTGGCTGGTAGAGCATATCTAATTATTACAATATACGCTTAGTTACATCTTATTGGTTATAATATCAATATACTTATGTATATCCTGTGTGTTTCTGATCGTCTAAATGGTTATAGTAGCTTAATGTGTACTTCTGTCTAAATTAATTTATATCGTACCAAATTATTGTATGCAAAAGTCCAAGGACCATATTATAAGCAATAAAATGTTAGTAAATGTGTTATTTCTTACGTGTTTGTCATCTTGTGTTCAATTGTAATGTATCGTAAAATGTAGGGAAAGGCCTTTTTTTTCATTTTTTTTTCAAAACATTTATTGTCCCCAGAAAGGCCTTAATATAGGCACCTGCCTGTTGGCCAATCCCAAACCAACAACAATTTGGTAATAAATACTGTTTAAACCAGTAAATGTTAATATAAAAAAGAGCTCTATTAGTCTGAAAATGTTACATAAACAGCATTAGATGACAACGTACGGTGGCATCCGTCTTAAAACTTTAATGTATCTTTAATGGTGTTAGGAAATCTATTTGACTGTTTTTGCTTGGCTTAGCATTAGTACCTGCATGGCTAATGTATAGTATTACTATTATACCATAGCTACTGACCGAGTAATCCATGCTGTTTTAACATCCGTTCTCAGCGTGATTATTTTATTCACGATTGTAAGGTAAACTAAACAGAATCTGTCGTTTTGTGTGATGATGTTTTATAATACGTTTATATCATGTAAACAAATCACAGTGTTAAAACAATCGAAAAACAGTTTCATATCGTTCTATTCGTGAGAGATGCTACTAGACAGTTTTACATAATATAAACACATTACATAATTGTCATACAATTTTTATATAATTATGTTTCATATTCAAAATCATTTATAAATTAAATATGTTATACCATTGGCTTAAAGGGGTACTCAGATAAAGACTTTTGACCGCTACATACGTTCAACAATAACTTATTGGCATTACTGTCGCATAACAACGATTATATTACAGGAACACCTAATTTGTGTTATTTGAACTATGGGTATAAATGATACTCTAGGTATGTATCTTTCCAATTAATAAACCTTATTTTACATGCTAGTACCCCTTTAATGACAAATTGGTGATATAGAACCTATACACTTGGCAACAAGTAATCTGCTGCAACTGACAAATACTGTCTACCAAGCAGAGAAGAAAATGTCTGGTGATTTCCACTAATGACTGTTGACTAGTTTAACGAGTAAAATTGTTTAAAAATCAGTTAACATTTATCCGAGCGGCTTGTCGTCCCGAGATGGACAAGCCGGGAACGCGCCAGTGTGCTAGAAATGTTTCCAATCCATTTTTCCGATGCCCGCTTTGTTTGAATATTTGGTCTTCTTATTGATCAAGTTAACTCGACATCAAAGACGGACATTTTGACATTATTCGGCCCTGAGTGTGCAATAAAGTGTCCGCTGAATCCGGCTACTCCGTTATATAGGCAAGGATATTGCACGAGGGTTATAAAAACTTCATAGGTCCATAGAAAGCCCGGTTACCTTACACGGGTATAGAGAGCACGGCGCTTGATAACGGTGGCGTTTGAAGTTTTTGTTATGAATCGCACAACGTGATATTAACATAGTTCGTCAAACGGTATATTTCCCACTTCATTACTCCGCTCATAATCCCATCGTCTGAAGGCATTTTCATATATTTGTCAAGCAGATACATAAAATTGTTTGAAGACATTGCCATTTTAGGAGTTAATTTACTTTCGTATAAGCACAGCAGTTCTCTTATTGAAAGCAAGTGGCTGTACGGTGTGCAATAACAGCCCTGTTGATTGTAACGTGTGTGTTTCTTTAAAGGTGTACTCGTGTTATAGAGGCGACAAACACAAGTTATTATCATATCAGTATTCATTGCCGCTGAGCTAGTGTTGCTTGGAAAACGCCACTTGTACATGGGAGTAGTCACTGCATGACGAACCATACAGACTCTCACTCACTGGCATGCAGGCTGCATGAGCAATACGATATTATACATTACAAGACGCATTGCAGAAATACACAAAATGTCATGGAAGTGCGATTTCAGAGGTTATTATACGTTATGAGGAATCATTGACATGGATGTTAGCCGATGCAATGCCTTACTTTGGCCCCATCATTGACACGGATGGTGGCCGATACAATGCCTTACTTTGGCCCCATCATTGACACGGATGGTGGCCGATGCAATGCTTTACTTTAGCCCCATCATTGACACGGATGGTGGCCGATGCAATGCTTTACTTTGGCCCCATCATTGACACGGATGGTGGCCGATGCAATGTTCCTTTCTTTAGCCCCATCATTGACACGGATGGTGGCCGATGCACTGCTTTACTTTAGCCCCATCATTGACACGGATGGTTGTCTCACGAATGTTGGCCGATAAAATGTCTTACTTTGGCAGTTTTACGCTTTATGGTTATGAAGACAGCAAAGAGACAATATGGCTGTGCTGAACGACCGGTGCCACCGATGGTGAAGGATATGCTCAACTTTCGAGAAAACCTGGTATAACACTGCTTTGGCTTTGATTCGCAATCATCAATATGACAAAATGCATTGGCTGAGGAGAGGGCGAACATGAGTGACATGAAAATTATGTACTCTAAAAAGCTTCTTTTCCCCACAAAAAGACAAACTACTTTTTTTAATTGTTCAGTATTTACAAAGGGGCAATTCCATGACTCAAGGGACATGAGCAAAAAACATTAAATTTAATTATTTCTTTATGCAAAGGGTCAAAACGAGAAATAATTCAAGGATAAAGATAGTTTATTTGTTTAACGACACAAGTGGAACACATTGATTATAAATCAGCAATTATTGGATGTCAAATGAACGGTTACATCGACACATTGTCACAGAGGAAACCCGCTGTCACCACATAGGCTACTCTTCGAATAACAGCAAGAGATCTTTTACATATACTTTCCCACAGACACGATAGCACATACACACTACCGCTTTTGATAGACCAGTCGTGGATCACTGGTTGGAACTGGAAATAACCCAACAGGTCTCCTACAAAGGATCGATCAATCGTTTGAGAACACCCGGTATCACTGCTTTGACTTTGATTCGCTATGACCAATATGACAAAATGCTTTGGCTGAGGAGAGGGCTTTTGCGATGTGCTACGTCCCGATGCTTGATGACTGTAAATTATAACATAGACTTTATTTAGAAATTAACCCTTACCTGGCCACCGCCGTTCAGTTTGTTGGTTAGCTTCACCTTGCTGAACGTTATGATTTCCTTCATCCAGTGCGCACCGAAGTTCGGCGAGTCTGGGTGAATATATACACAGTTGGGCGCGGCAGGTTCCGCCTTGCCCCCAGGGACCCAGTCCCCGTTGACGTACTTCCACCTGTGGTTATCCACTTGTACAAAGTCTAACAACATCGTGTACATGGCGTTCGGATCTAATCCGACCATTCCAGTCCGAAACACAGGGAACATCCGTCTGAAATTAGAATAAATCCAGCGATTAATACAACAAATCATGTACATGTAATAGATCGCTATAGTTATAATTCATTTATGTACTTATAGAGAACATAGTATTAAACGAGCTACTATGTATTATCTAGTTTAAGTTTCAAGTGAAATCATTTTTATTTTCCCCGAGCTTTAGCGAGTGACTAAAATGAAAATTGTTTCAATAGGGACTATTCTATTTATTACTCCAGACATTTCACTGCGAAACATTTTTTTTTTAAAAGTCACGTAAACGTCACGCTAAAAAAGATGATTTTGTATTATATCCAATCAAATGACACGTTATACCAATGTTTGATAATTTCTCAGTGATATTTAGTATGTTTGGTTAGAATGCCCGCTGGGGTAATACATCCAATTAATATCAAAGTCTTTCCGGCATTGTAGTTAAATTTCACAATTTATTGGGCGGAGTTGGATGCTGAATACTGTGCTTTTGCATTTCAACGTGTCTGAAAACAAGCCGTTGGTTTTGTTTGAACGGATAGCCAAATTACCAGGTTTCGCTGTCCAAAATAAGGACACTGTCTGCTTTTCATATTGGTTACGCCTAAATGTAGCACAAACTGCCATTATGGACGTCCAATTTTGCTATTATAATGCATTGTACGAAAGATTCTATCGGCTGAACAGTTTTTCAATAGCCTGGGGAAAAGATGCCATACAAATCAATAATTTTAACTATAAGGTTCGTTTTACTATTAAATATCGCTTTCGAGATATGACTGTAAAAGGATTGTTGCAAACCAATAAATATAGTAATGGAGTAGCTAAATTGTATATACATTTGTTTGAATCTTGTCGCCAGGGCTCACCCTGTAGGTAGCCAAATTAGCCAATGATTATTTTTTTCAAGTTTGGCTAAAAATGTTATGTTCGTAATTGGCTAACAATATAATTATTTTATATATTAACATTTTAAAAAACATTCTAATGCAAAATAGTCCCTTTTAGAATATAGTGAGTAATGTTAGTCGGTCAAGAAACCGTAAGATACCCGTGTTTCATAATAGCCAATCTTTGAGACATATTATATTATATTGGTGTTTAACGACACTCCAGTACGACAAAAAAGATATCGGCTATTGGGTGTCAATATATGGTGTAAACGAACAAAAATCAGTGTATAGAGCTGATATAAAATCATATATGGTAAAGTCTACAAGCAATAGTATAAATGGCTATGTTGGCGTACATAAAATATATCACAGATTTGTTTTAAAACTTGCCAAGAAATAATCGTTTCTCTAAGAAACTTTAAAACCAGTTGTGGGTGGAACCTAAATGATTACACCACACATCTGTGACCAAATATATTATCTCTAACTGGATGCAAATGACCACACTCCACCAAAATGTGACGCACTGTCCATGTACATCGACAGTGATCAAACTGAGGTGGAGATATATTTGAGAAAGGGTGCAGTACTGTTCATGTACAAAAGGTGTCTACGTCATCCCATAATGTGAAGTTACATAATTATAATTTGCCATCTTTCGCTATTATCGCTTATAATCCTGCTCTTCCCTCTTAAAAAATAATGCACATAATTATATATAGAGGATATTAAATGAGTGAAATAATTTTCATTTGTCACGAGCTTTAGCGGTAATAAAATACAATATAGTTTCCACTTTTATCATACATACAAATTAAATTAAAAAATGTTTAAAAGTATTGTTAATTATTTTAACAAAATTCGAGACTAAAGATTAAAAATATATATATACCTCGAATAAACATACGTACAGACTAAATATGTTTAGTTCTCATTAGGTTTGTTGTTAACTTTATTAAGCAGTATTAGAAAAATAATTACATACATAAAGATTGTAAGACACTTTTTTCTACACATTTTAAAATAAGATAATTATTAAACAACTTCTCTTAGGATTTATTCATTAATGAATACATATACATAATAAAATAAGCAAATGTTGAAAATTAAATTGTAACAGTAAACGATGTACATGTATTACTAGTATATATATTATATCCAATAAGTATACAGAATTTTTGTTTTAAGATACAAAATCATTACATATTGGAAAAACCTTTTCAAATTTATTTCGTCATTTAAAAATTTCTCAAACTTAGATGTATTTTTACTTTACAATTATACTAATAATTGCAATTTGCTCTTTTAAAATACAGTTTGACATGGTCTTTATTTCATTAAACTTAAATTCTCTTTATCGGAATTAATTTGAACATACATTATATTTGGCTGAAATATGTTACTATTTGATACATGTTGAATTTCTTAGTATCATGTTCTGATTAATCTCTTGCTATTAACATTTAAAAACCTAAATTTAATTGTATTTCTGTAATGTTAATGTATCAAAAAATATAGTTATATAATCAAGGAAGATGCAATTTTTTGCAAAGTATACATTTATGTTTTCCTACAATTTAAATGAAAAATATATATATTTGAAAACTGCAGAAACATATTATATATTTTATTTATTGAATTTCTTTTAAATTAAAATTTTGAAACTGTTTAAGTTTAAAATATTAAATGATCAATATTAACATAGGGTTTGACTTTTTTTTCGAATATCTTATTTGACATTAATTTTGAAGTATTATGTAACACTGGCATTTTATATATTTTAAGATACTTAGTAGGGTAAAAAATTCAATGTTAATACAATAGTGTGAATTAAAAAAAAATTCTCTCCAGATTTTAATGCTATACAATTTAAAAAATGATTCACAACTTCTTTTAAATGGCAGGATTATTAAAAACATGTTTGAATCAAATCTAAAAAAAAAAGTGCATTTACTAATGTACACAGATACAAGAAACTTTAGAGCATATAATTGTGTCGACGTTTTTTTAAAGTAAATTTTTCTGTTTTGAGATTTTCTTATCTTTGAAAGAAATTGTTCCCAATACAGCGTGCATTAACACGCTAAGAAACTAATAGATCTTTACCTATATAATGTAGAGTTTTCAGTATAATCAAGTATGATGTTCCCAGTTTCGTATCGTCATCAGAGAAACTGGATTATGGTTAAATTCATACGAATCTTCATGTTTGAAAACTAATAATTGAAGAATTAAAGTTAATAACGAGAGATAGCATACGGATTGACTACTAGAGGGAAAAATAGAAAAATACGTCTTATATAATTATACTTCTAACTTTTCTCATTTTAGTATTGGAATGAATAAATGTTATAAAGGAGATGAGGTTTTCTATATGGCAAAGCAATGAAATTTTTAATGTGATTTTAACCAGAAGAGTAACAAACGTACAGTTGAAGAATTTGTAAGTAAAGTAATGTCAATATACCACGATTTAGTTACTATTTGGTATTTCAAGTTTTGCCTATATTGAATAGAACACTCCCCCATACACACGATTTTGTTTGAGCAATTATATTCATCAGGAAAATATATATCAAACTATATACATGTAGTATTAGCCACATAATTATTACACTATTTAGTCGAACTGCCTAAAACACAGCAACTTAGTAATTTTATAATACATTGGTCGAATTGTAAGTGCTGTATAGGGAAGATATTTATTTTTCTGAAATTTACAGGTCTTTTTTTTTCTATCACAAGGTAGCAAACTGCACATGTATTAAAACAACATGAGTCCATGGTTTGTCTTTTCAAATCTAAACGACAAAATACAGACATGGCCAAAACATATTTTTTGCACGAAACTTATAATTATAATCCTTGGAATTCTGGTTTCTGGAAACTTAAAATTACTAATCATGTATTCAGTACTCGGGAGGGTGTCATGCAATTTGTCAGATTCCCACTTGTGATACAGACCATTAACTTGACAGACAATTATTGTGAAAATAACATTTGGGCTACTTTACATCTACAGTGAGGTAGACCCATACTATTTGTGTGGACTAGTAAAGGGCTATAATTGATTAGTAAGTTCCATTAATTGTCTCACTCATGGGGTGTATGAGAAATGAGATCTGACAAAATTATGTGTGATAATTTTATCCTAATTTACAATATCTGTTTGTTTTAAGTTGTGCCTTTATATAAATACACAGAGGAACATTAATATTACGTGCTAAAATAATTATATCTACTAATATTTAAAAAAAAGGTATGCTAAAAGGTATGTTTACTTATAATATATAATTAACAGATTATTATTAAAATTTCCATCGATATAAAGCTGTGCTTTCGTGTTTACTAGTTAAACTTTAGTACACTAGACGTGGCCAGTTATTGGAACATGTACATTTTGTATAAGCAAGATAAAGTGATTAGTTTCTGTAATTGTCCTATCACAGCTTGACGCCGTTATCTCTGAGTACGTGAACTGGAGAGTTTTACATGGTTATATACGGTAGTGGATACTAGTGTACAAGCGACCGTCCCATATAATATAACGTGTCTTTACACTACTTGTAATATGTCCTGTGCACGTTTTCTTTAAGAGACTAACACCAAAACATTTTATTTGACCACACTGAAGCAACATTATTGTTCATGAATTGTTGACATTGCTTAGCACATGATATTATCATATTATGTCAACCCATTGTAACCATTAAAACATATTGTTATGTTTTAGTATATTTTTAAACATACATGTATTATTATTAAGTTTACATAACTTTCACTATATTTTTAAGTTTTAGACGACCACAATGGACACGGTTTTGTTTTAACCATTTACAATAACGATGACATTTTTCAAGAATATTATAAAAAGGAGAATAAATTGTACAACATATTTTATCTATGTCTATTTATTTGTAGCGAAACTATTAACTAATTATCACCTTGGGATAACTATGTGAACTTACTTGCCTAATCATTCCATATATCGATAATTTTCTCGTACATAACGGTATTTAACAATGATGACTTTTTCAGGAATATTCCAACTAGAACATAAATTGTACAAACTATTTTAACTAATTTAAGTAAAAATGTTTGTAGCGAAACTATTAACTAATTATCAACTCGATAAATATGTAAACTTGCTTGTCTAATAACTCCATAATATTTTTGAAAATTGACCCATGTGACTGGTTTTGTAATGGAGGGTCACATAATTATATCAATCATTATCTCGTACATATATCGTACTTAATCTATAAAGATCGCCCAGTGCCGTGTTGTTAAATCTATATATGAAAAGGATCGTATACAAGTGACTTTCAATAGTTACTTTCGGTTATTTGGGAATGCCGTCTGCATTAACATTGGATTTGCCAGGTTTATCTATCTAACTGCGTGTTTGCGTATAGCATACACTCTGTCCAGCCTGACCAGAAGAGCTTGCCCTCGGTCAGCTTCCCGGTCACGGTGACAAACAGCGCGCGCAGATCGTTTGTGTGTCTCTCTCTCTAACTCTGGCAACGTTTGAATATTTCTGCAATAACACTATATACTTCGTGTCACAACATTTGTAGTATGTTTTTAGTAGATAACTTTAGTTTCGTTTAACGTGGAGAAAAATGGTACACATTTTTTAAAATTAAGAAAAAGTCCTATGTTTGTGTCCAAATTATATAACTTCAGGTTAACAAATAAAAATATTGGAATGCAAATACATACAACATTTTCAATGGCAGACGATGGATTTTTCTGAATATTTGCATTAAAATATTTTTATTGGTTAACCTAATGTTATATAATTTGCACACAAAAATAGGACTTTGTTTAATACATGTATATAAAAATGTTTACCTTTTTTCTCTACGTTAAACGAAACTAAAGTTATCTACGAAAAACTTACTACAAATGTTCAGACACGATGTATAGAATCGTTTAGGTTTAATCCACAACTGGTCTTAAAGTTTTTTAGAGAAAAAAAATACTGTGGCAAGTTTTAAAACTAAAATCTGTGATATCTATGTGAAATCTACTAACATAGCCCTGTACACTATTGCTTGTAGATTTTGCCATAATTATATGATTTATATATCAGATCAAACACTGATTTTTATTAATTTATACCAAATATTGACACCCAATAGCCGATCTATATATATATATATCAGATCAAACACTGATTTTTATTAATTTATACCAAATATTGACACCCAATAGCCGATGTCTTTTTTTGTTCGTGCTGGGGTGTCGTTAAACAACAATTTAATAATAATAATAGTCAATCCAGTACTGTCTTATCGCATGGGCACACTGGGTAGTTGCCGGGGGTCCCGTAATAACCATTTTATTCGTCTCGAGATTCAATTTGAAAAATAAAAATTAAGTACATGCTTGCCTGGGAGCTTTAACTGTTCTTAAGACTGCTCTGAGGTAATCCAACGATTCTTGTAATTACACAGAAAACCAGGGCTCACCCTGTAGGTAGCCAAGTCAGCCAATAATTTTTGACAAGATAGGATAAAAATGTTGGTAACTGGCTAGCAATATTTTATATAAATTAGCCTCTTTTGGAATACTGCAATTTTTGGAAAACTGGCCTAAACGAAAATCTTGGCGAGCGTTTTGATATAATTAACATAAACTGTGTTTAGTATGATTAAGAATTGATTGTCAGAACGTTGTTTAAACTGTGTTAGTTTTAGAAAGTAAATATGGTGCTATATTTATTGCAGGAAAATGATATAGATAAAAAATATTATTTAAAAATAGGCAAACCAATAAATGGGATTTCTCCGTTTTCAAAAATATTTGTATGTTCATAATGTTGAACGTAATAACACACTTTAAATGTTGAACGTTATCATAGCATGTTATACTTATAATACATCTAATCGACTTTACATGTTAAACATAATTATATGCTACGCCTTAACATGTTAAATATTATAACAGTGAACACGTAAATTGTTATAATGTGTCTAACACTTTATACAGGTTGGGTATCAGAACATGTTATAATGCATCTATATATCACGCTTTACATGTTGAACATGATAACATGTTAAACATCACATTTTATAATGCTTCTACACCATATAATGCGGCTAACATTCGTTTAATACACGTTGAACATCATAACATGTTATAATATACTTCCAATACTATTGACATTCTAAATCCCATAACATGCTATATAATAGGTACATTCTGCACATTCTTTTGCACATACACACATTCGGTGTTAATGTTTTGTGTTGACTCACGGTGATGTTTATCTATGTTCATCTTCGCTGTGAACAGACTGAAGATCAAACGAGACAGAAAGTGCGTCGGATGACGCCGCAATATTACACCTACGACACATTACATCTAGACTGTAACCGCGACACATACCTATAGACTGTAACCACGACACATATACCTAGACTGTAACCTGGTATTTTATAGATGGTCAACGATAATCAAACACTTACCAGGTATCAGGAACTATCATTGATTTAATATGGATGGGATCGTATCAGTGTGAGGAATTAAAATATTCTGCACCCGGTTGTTCATTTATGAGGTATTTACCGCATCATTGTATAAAAAAAGTGAGGGGCCTAGCTTACATATACGCAGTTGCGTATCACCTGAGATTACATTTTTTGTTTATTATTAAAATATAGTATGATGTAAATGCGTGTATGCTGTAATAACGTTTTATTCCATCGTCGAAAAAATCTGCGTACCACCTGAAAACCTCAAGCTAGGCCCTTGTAAGTTTACAGCAGGTTTTAGTGTATTCACCAACATTGTTATGGACAGTACGAAGGGTAGATGACATAACACAGACACGTATGTAATATATGTGCGAAAAGTTGTTTGTTGCATGTTGTCAATGTCACGGTATATTTCACGACATCCACATGGCATTGACAACTGACATACAACTTTCCCTACAAAATAACACACATACACAAAACAGTGACACTTGAGTGTCGCTACAAATCACTTGACACCTACCTTCCGTTCTTTGTGACTATCATCTCGTTGGTAAACTCCTTAAATTTTTCCCAAAGTTCTTTATCTTCCAATTTCACAGATAACTGTCTCTCAGTGGGGTCTCCCTTTTCGCTACCCACTGTCATTTCACTGTCCACGGCATTTAGTAAGTGATTAATATCGACTTGCGACTTCATGGTGTGGTCGGGACTGTTGCCGCCGTGATCAGCTAAGTCGCAGGATGGTGCTGAATCTAACATCAGGGGGACAGGCTTCAGCTCGTTCAGATCCAGTGTGACCGTGTTTCGCTTACAGCTGCCAGCCAGCTACTAAATGTCCATCTGAATGAGGTTACATTTGTTTACAAACGTGTAATTCAAGAAGACGCAAACCCATGTGATTCTTTGTGTCAGCTCCGCCTTCTTTAACGTCGACCAATCAACGACGAGTGGCCGGAGATGGGCGGTTCCGAACTTGTTTCTGGTTGGTCGACAGGACGATTAGAAAATGTTACCGTCTTGCTTGATCTGTGTAAAAAAGAACAGAAAACAACTAAACCTACTTTAAGTAACAAAAAAAATGTCTAAACGTCACAATAATAAAGTTAAATTCCCCACGGACACGTCTTGGTCCTTTTGTGTATATGCAACAAACTTGTCACCCATGAGTTTTTGAACGGAGATAAATCGTGAAATCTCGGTTCGCTCCAGCTATTCGCGCCGGGCGCTAAAACGTGCAACTGCCTTGAATAAAAAGATCAACGCGACAAATGGAATTACTGACTATAATGTACAATTGTCATTCAAGAGGACGCATATGTTTGTTCAGTGAAGAACTATCTGCTTCTAATAAGCTTAGTTCAGATTAATCCGTCACACGTAGATCTACCGCCGCGCGCTCCCCGTTCTTGTTCCGGCTCGGTTTCTAGCCCAATGTTTGTACCCTTTATAATGTTTAAAAACTTCTTTAATTTAACTTTAATCAATAACCAAAGTCTCACTTTAATTTACACATTTATTCAACCATTTAAAAAACCCATTTTAAAACCGTTTTAAACCATATTTTTATAATCTTTTCGTGTTTCATCTCTTTGTTCGTTTACACCATATATTGACATCCAATAACCGATGTCTTTTTTCGTGCTGGGGTGTCGTTAAACAACTAATAATAATAATAACTATTTAATCTTCGTCATCTTTCTATCCCTTTTTAACCATCCCCTACCCCTTCTATCGTACAATTTCTGATCCTGGTCAGAATTTGTACTCGGAACGAGCGTGCTTGAACATTAAATTGACATAAGCACGTTAATCCCCCGACATCTGACCCGACAATCATTTGTGGGCATACATACATAAATTGTTCTTTCATTTTTCTAAATGTTTCTAACTTTTATTTCTTAACAATATAATACAGTATACACTCTGCCAGTTCATGTTACATGTGAATCTTTATGTTTGTTTAATGTCGCTGTTTTTCTCTCAATTATATGTAAATTTATTGTGTAAAAAATTATGTTGTGCCTATAGGCAATTGCTTTGGCAAATAAATGAATTGATACATACGTCGGTGTTGCTTTAAGAATCACCGATTCGTCCCAGGAAGTCCGACCACTTTCGTCGTTGCTCGACCACTCTCTTCGCAAACGGGCGCCAATTTATGATATTGTAATACAAACATACGAATAGACTCGAGCTACACCGAGAGTTTCGGCGTCTTAATCTATTGTGTTCAGACCAGGGGCAAAGCGATGCGGTCGCGGAATGCATCTCTTAATGCTAACGAACCTTGATGGATTAAATTGAAAATTGTTTCCTAGCAGACGTGTGTGAAAACACATCGTTTTGTAACTATTATGTTAAATGAACAGCGCTGCGACTAACTGAGATTGCTGGCTGAATACTAAAGAATGCGATCTTTTGTTGTAGTCCGTGTCACAATCAGATGGAAAAAAAGACTATTATGATTGTGGCAATCGAAGCATGGGAACCCGAGCCAGACATTATGAAAATAGTGCATTACTGTCTTACTTACAGAACGTACGAATACATTACGATCATTATAAAGTGAGATAATATGGAGGGGATTTGGATGATGGATAATTATAAAGTGAGATATATGGAGGGGATTTGGATAATGGATGATTATAAAGTGAGATAATATGGAGGGTATTTGGATGATGGATAATTATAAAGTGAGATATATGGAGGGTATTTGGATGATGGATAATTATAAAGTGAGATATATGGAGGGTATTTGTATGATGGATAATTATAAAGTGACACATGGAGGGTAAATTGGATGATGGGACTTGCATAGGGTATTGTCTTTATCTGAAGCGTACCGGGAATGCATTACAAATTATTGTCTTTTTGTATTAATCCTATAATACACACACTTTTACAATACGTGTTGGAAGTGAACATTTAAAATTACCTATAGTTTTATTTCAGAATAGACACATTTTCAAGTAATTTCTATCATAATAAAAAAAAAACCACATGGACCGCTTCATTTAATTTTGCTAAAGTGGAATTGTATAACATATATAAAATAATAATGGTTATAACATCAAAAGCAGACATTTTTTAAAAGATAAAATATGTATTTATTGATACGTTATAATACACACGTATATCCAATATTATCATAAATATTGTAAACAAAATACTTGAAAAACAATTTTATATTGGAAAAGTGTTTGTAAAACCACGCTTGGTTCTATATGGAGTGTTGTTGCATACTAAGTTGTGTCAAGTTGACAATAACTGAAACAACTTAGTATACCACAACAATCCACATACAACCGGACATGGTTTTTCAAAACCGTTTTCAATACATAATAGTTGACTCAACTTAGTGTATTGGAAAATAGTTTGTACTGTGCAAGTGATATATGGATATTGACGTAAATATAGCACACAGTAAGCAAATCTGCTGCCAACAAGAGGTGAATTACATTTCTGGTGAACACACACTGTAAAATTTGACACGTATACTGTGCATAATACACTCAACACAAATAAAACCTGTAAGATTTAATTAAGTATAGATCTCACTGAATATTATTTGTTTTTACACTATCCTTATATCATGTGACAGAACTCACCATTGATTGAGAAAATATTACGCAGTACATCAGATGAAAACATGATTTAACTTTTATTTTACGAATCATTTATTTATTTTTGTTTGGCCTATTTGACACGTTTCTTTTGGAGTTGAGTATAATATTTACCAACTAATTCCTGTTCAGATGAACTCGATAATCTGTGTACTGCTGTTAATTCGTGATTTCCGGTATATCTCTTCTATTGTATTTTAAAAATTACAATCTACCTCATATTTAAATGTACAGTATTCTGGATATTTAATATTTCTTCTATTAGTTTCGCTTTTGAATCAAATTATCGCAAAATACATTAATTAAATACTAGTATAATAAATTAATACACACAAAAAAACTTTACACTATTATCTATGTCGAGTACAATTATTATTACAGGCATAGGCAGAAGAAATAAAACAATATTCTATTATTTATTTCGATTGCATCAATTCGGAACATTTTATAAATACATTACAGCCACAATGTCTAGTTTTAAGACGAATGCCACCGTGCTTGCGAAGCTAATTCTATTTGTAACGTATTTCTAGGTCTTTGTTGTTAAAATTAACATTTATTTACTTAGTGTTAACAATATCAATAATTATATGTATATCCAATGTGTTTTTTGTCATTCAAATTGTTATAGTAGCTTAATCTGTACTTTTGCCTAAAATCATTTGACAAAAGTCAAAGGACCACATTAAACTACTTCAAACGAATTGGATATACATATATTGATATATTGAAAACAACATGATGTAAACTTGTAAATGTTAATAATAAAAACGTACACCATTAGCCAGAAATATGTTACAAATAACATTATCTGCAGTCTTTGTGGCTTTAATATATTTAAGATTTTTGTTACATTAATTATAACTGCTTAATATAGAACAATGTAAATTACATTTGGTTTATCTTATTTTCTGTAAAAATGAAGCCTTATCAATTAATAATTTGAGTATTACACGCCAGCATAATAATAATAATATTAATGCATACTTTCTTCTTCTTCTTTTCGATCACTCTAAATGCATAATTTAAATAGTGAACTAAAAAAATGAAATGCGAAAAAAATATTATAATCCATTAAAATAAATATCGTGAAATTAAATGTTTTTTCCTGGTATGTATTGTGTAATATTTTCTCAGTATTAGATAGTTCATTAGCTTGACGACACCGAGATCTATATTTAATTGTTTTGTGATTGTATGTATATCTTACTGTTAGCAAATTACGTTGACGTAGCAATAGTGGTAGTAATAAATTATGATCTGTTCTGTATACATTATGTACTTCTTTAAAGTTAAAATTATTTTTTTAAGCAATATATTTTTCAATTTTAATCCTACAAAAATCGCTTTCTTTGTTATCAGTATCACATTGTTAACAATAGTTGTCAGATAATTCTTAATAATTTGGTGTTAGCAAACATGTCCAATTTCATATTCATGGTATTTATATTAATAATAAAATTACTATCTTCATATTAATCTAAATGTAAAACCCAATGAATAACATGTACAAGATATCTTAATAAGTATAGGATAATGTCCGAAAGCTCACGATTAGTTGTGCGTGTGAATCTTGTTTGATAATGCACGCAAACTCTCAAATTATAGTTCAGCCTCAAATAGTGCTGAACTATTTGAGGGTTTGCATACATTATTCAACTACATGAGGTTTTCTAGTACTATTTGAGACATCCAACAGTTACTAATGTTTACCTAACTTTGTTTTAATTATATAGATGTTAAAAACACTGTTTATTTTATTATAATTATATGAGTAATTAAAATATTTTGAAACAAGTAAATCTATCGATTTTAAGCAGGGTTATTTCCCAACCATGAACTGGTGAAAACTTTCGAAAAAGTGTATGGTACAGATTCAGAGGCTATGTCGTGATATCAGCAGACAAACAATATGGCCGTGCTTATCACGAGTGGCACCGCATAGGCGACTCTTACCGAATAACAGCAAGGGATCTTTTACGTGTATTTGACCACATGCAGCATAACACTCACCACACCATTTGATGGCTCAGTCGTGGATCACTGAAACTAATCCGAGTCCATTGAGAAGGATCGATCCATCGACCTATCTAGCCTCAGGTGGGTAAATACTATCGGCATTACAGCTTAGTATCGTACAAAATATATTAAGATAGTTATAATATATTTTCGTGATTATATCGGATTTTGGTTCAAGCACGATTATCCTGGAAACGCATTCCAGCTGCCTAAATTGCCTGTCCAGGACTGAAGTTGGTATTAGTATGATAGAGGAAACCCGCTGTTCCTAGTAGCAAGGGATATTTTAGATGTACTTTACTACAGAAAGAACAATACATACCACAGCGGTGTAAGTGTGTTGCTATTTTAAATACATCTAGTGATATGCGCAAGATTCATCCATCTAAATCGTTATTATTAATTTTATATTACAAAAAAATACAATAAAATGTTTCTTCCCTTATATTTTCATAATGAAGACCTTTCGTATCTACTTGTTTGTCGTTGGTTACGAGTTGACATATACGTGTGAATATTTAACAAGACTATTTATACATAAAAGTCATAATAAAAGGTCACATTGAAAAGAAAAAAGAAACAAGTTATAAATTATTAAAGACAATTATGTTCAACAAAATTAGTCAATTCCTTAAGATCTTAAGATATGTTTGTACGCAAATCTAAACAAACGAACTGGGTATGTGGTGTCATAAGATTACACCCCCGTAGAGACACGAGGTGCTAAGTCACTCTGGTGGCCTTTAACATCAAAGACATATCAATAAAGATGTAATATAGGGCGGTGTGTCAATTAGTTACCGAGTGGCCATACACGAGGCGGACAGCCATATGCGATACGTAATAACACTCGTTGTACAGCCATTCCCCTCTTTCTGAATCATCGGGGCTAATAAAATGCTAAAAGACACCCAGTTTGATAACCATATTTTTCTGGTTACGTAACCGACCCTCCTTGAAGAAGACGTGTGCCGAGCGTCTTCCTCAATTTGTCAGACTTCTCAGCCCGAAATCAAAGAAAACATTCCAGGAACTGAACCCTCTTGTCCTTCCCCAAGTCTGTCTGTTTGGCAGTCGTATTTTCAGGTAACGTCAATTTGAATTAAATATAAGGCAAGCAATGGTTGTTTAATTGCTTATTGGAATGCTGGTTGGACGTACGTCCAGGCGCATAATTTGTTCAATTCAATTCTTCAATTGTTAGTAATTCGGAAATGGAGATGGATTCACGGGTAATAAGACATGGGTCGTTGACACTTAATTATTCAGTGCTCTCAAAGATAAAAGGGCTTGGCTGGTTAGTTACGTTTAATAATTAAAATGATAGGAAAAGTTCCCCTTCCCCAAACAAGAAATTTACGTGTGGAATAGATCATCCTCTGTTGGTTACGCCGAGTATCAAAACTGCAAAATTCATTTAGAATACTGCCTGATTGATGTGCAGATATATCAAATAATTATATCGTCAGTGGGCATAATCACAAACTCTTCATGTAAGGAATAAAGGCTTTTTAATTTATTTTTTTATTATCACAGATGCTTGTGATAATAAGGGTTTAATGGTAGCATGTGTCTTCTTTGCAAGTTTATGCATGCACACAATGACTCTGTCGCGTATTGACTTGATCCATTCCGAGAGACATTCAACAAGTTTACTCCCACACTTGGCCCATTGTTTAGGGCCATTTCATGGTATTTGTGAAGTGGTATAAAAAATTTAAAAGTTTGAATCTAAGCAAAATACTAGTTGGATGTGTTAGATATATTATATATTATATATAATATATCTCAACCTAACTTGAAAACCAAAAAAAATTTCAAAATTTTTACCTTTTGATTATGCAAATCAGGTTTTTCGTATAAATCATGTAAATCAGCGTGTCGGACAGGCCACATGTTTT
>JAULBR010085464.1:0-13176 GCA_032355825.1 Melanodrymia aurantiaca
GGAGCCGATATGAGGGGGCGAAACGACCCGGCATGATGTGGCGAAACGCCCCAGCTTGGGGGCGAAACGACTCGGGACGAAGGGGGAAAAGGGCAAAACGACCCGGATTCTTTTTTACTTATCAAATAGGAGTAGCAGGTTTCCACTCTCGTATTAACATTCTCTCATATATAACCAACACTAACTTATGTCCTGGGAAGGCTGGCAGCTGGACTGCGTTTCCAGCACAGATGTGCTTGAACCTCAATATAGAATATAAGCTCATAAATAACTTATAACTAAGTGGTAGTTCCGTTTCATTTTGTAGATGATGAGGTGCTCTTTGATACTGATTTTTCTGGTAGTTGGGCTACATGTAAGTTATGCTGCCAACAGTCCCCAGGAAGATAACGAGTTTGCAGAATTTGAAGAATTTGATGAAGGTACATGTAATCAAAATATTTATTGTCCTTAGGCTTAATTTACAAGCTTAATAATCCAAGTTGCAAATTGATACTACATTCATAACTACTTATCTTACCTATATTACCAATATTTGAATCTCCTTTTCATGTAACTTTTAAAACTGGGTACACCAGTTGGGTGCATGTTAAAAACAAATTCATGTACAATTGAATTTTGTGAATATGTTTCCTAATCCATCTACAACATGGCTACTTGAATATAATAGGCCCAGCAAAAATACAATGTAGTGTTTCTAGTTACCTGAAGAAATCTGAAATTTTCTATCCATGCTGATTACTTTAATTAGCTTATTTTTAATGTGCATGTAATTGGTTTGTGCATGCGAAACATTTATTTGTATGCACCTAGTGAATGTAGGATTTTTTTTTATATCATTTTTAACCCTGAATTAATGATTTTTTTTACATGGACTGAATCATCCATCCATGTTTTATTATTTACCGCTGATTTGTGTTGAAAATAATTAGTATATTTTTTTTGCTATAAAAATTAGATGACGAAGTAGCTGTTTCGGAAGAAGAATCTATAGAAGGAGAGGTTAAAAAAGGGCCGTCGTCATCGGAGGGTTCGCAGGGTGCACAGACTGATGATGAGGAGGAAGAAGATGAAGATGTTGTTGTCGAGGTACTCACTCGTGTTATTTACCTGAGTGCGGCGTAGCTTAGGTTTGGCAGGTCGATGGATCTATCCTCAGTGGACCCATTCGGTTATTTCTCGTTCAAGTAGGTGATCCACGACTGATCTATAAAAGGCTACAGTGGTGTGTTATCATGTCTGTCTGGGAAAGTGCACATAAAAGATACCTTGTTGTTATTCGAAGAAGAGTAGAATGTGACGGCAGTGTGTTTCCTCTATGACCAAGTATCGAAATAACCGTGCGTTTGACATCCAATAACCACTGATTACTAAAAAAATTTGTTTCAGTGTTGGCAATCTGTCATTAAATGAACAAACCATCTTTTTATTGTGTTATTTACCCTTTTTTTCCACATAAAGTTAGCTCTTCTTAATCTAACATTTAGTTTCGCTTTCAGCAGTTGTTTCTATCTTTGTTTCTCTTTTATGCCAGACTGAGGATGAACCTGACGACGAGGAGTTTGAACATCTCCACGACGCAGATGAGTTCGAGGGATTCGACAAGGAGCAGAGTCCGAGAAAGGGAAAATCTCAAGAGAAATTACCAGACCTTGAGATGGCAAAGGTGATGCACTTTTGAATTACAAGTACCACTCTTATTCTTAATGATTGACTGTCTTTAAGAAACCAAAACGTCTATAATGACAAAAGTACAATAGATTTGGCACAAATGTAGGTTTTTGATGGAGTTTACCGTTTGTCAATGCATTACAACATGCAGACACCATATCAATTTTTGGGCTACATTGGTGACTCAAATTGTTGCAATGTAGAACACTGCCTCAAACACATGTACACATGTGATCCTTTAAAACTAATACAAGTAATACTCACATAAATGAAGATTAATCACTACTAAAGACTAAGCTTTGATTGGAGTTTCTTTTAGTTTTACACATTCAATCTTTGCATTTAAAAAGCAAAAACACATGGCATTATTTTGATAGTCACTAAATAACATGAAGATGTTTTGTTTAGGTTCCATTACACCTGCGCACCAACTGGGACAGTTTCTACCTGGAGATGTTGATGATTGCTGGATTGGGGGTTTACTTTCTCAACTTCCTCGCAGGCAAGACGAAGAACGGCAAACTTGCTCAAGCCTGGCTCAGTTCTCACAGAGATATTTTGGAAGCTAATTTTTCAATAGTTGGTGAGCATTGCTGTTCTTATTATAGAGCAGGGAAAATTGCACAAAACATTGTAGTTTAGTTTACGACTAGTTGTGGACTTAAATGTAAATATCTGAATAAAAGTGTTTACCAAAATAAAACTAAATGTAATGGGCTTCAGGAATGAACTGGTTTATCAAATTCCATGGTGTGTGCTATCCTGTCTGGGATAGTGCACATAAAAGACCTCTTGCTGTTATTCGAAGAAGAGTAGCCTATGTGGCAGCAGTGGGTTTCCTCTGTGACCATGTGTCAATATGACCATGCATCTGACGTCCAATAACCGCTGATTTATAATCGATGTGTTACAGTGGCGTTGTTAAGCAAACAAACTTTATCTTTATAATCAGGAATGAATAGCATCCACAAGTAATATGTCACAAAAGTATGAACATCTATGATGTCTTGGGTACTAGTCATAAACTAGACTACGATCGTTTTTTTAAATTGTCTCCAGGTTGATAACATAAAATTGTAATAGTATAGCAACTTATTACTGAATGTCATCACTTATAAATTGAGAATTTAACATAAAAATATTCTTTAAGAACTAGAGTATATGTTCGAAATGCTCATCATATCCAAAACATTTATTTGTGTTTGTATCCCATTAATAGTGTATCACAAACGATTCACAGATATTAAATTGTACTTGCAGGTGACGATGGGACATCTAAGGAGGTTTCGTCGGGCACGTTCATTAAGGAGTCTGAGAACATCTATGCCCTGTGGTGCAGCGGGCGCATGTGTGTGGAGGGCATGCTTGTCGAACTGAAGCTACTCAAACGACAAGATCTCATTAACACGTTGCTCAGAATGTTTAAACCCGCATCAGATCAAGTGGTAGGATGTTGCAACGTTTATCTTCAACCCTCACAATTTAACTCAATGATAAATGATTGGCGATACCTGTGAATATTTGTTTATGCAAATAGGTATTTAATTACTATGTGCTTAAATAAATGCTATTAACTTGCTTTTGCATTTGACATTGGATGTAATTAAAATTGGTATTTAAAAGATTGCTTGCTGCTACTTACTTAGTCTGAGACCATGTGTCAAAATTACTATGAATTTAACATCCAGTAGTAGATAAATAATTAATGAATGTGCTCTAGTGGTGTCATTAAGCACACTTATTTTAGTTTACTTGACTGTAGATCTGTTTTGTAATAAGAATAAGTAGATATTTTCCCACTGTTTTTATTGCATGCTTTGTGATCTGTTTTACAGATTGTCACAGTTGATATGGATAAATCTGTGATGGAGAAGTTCGTCTTTGCTGTTGCTAATAAAAAAATTGCTGGGAAACTACACAAAGATATGTTAGATCTTGTAAGTTGACTGTCATTTTTAAAGAAAACCTTTCCTGTCATTTTTGTGCAGGTTCTAAGTACTAGATGTCCAAACAATCTGTATACAGTGGCAATATATATTTGGAGGAGACATAGTTATAGACTTTTGTATTAGAGTTATGTCCCTTTGCAGGTGTCTCAGGAATCGTAAAGACCAATTTATTAGTATATTGACTGAAGTAAAAAAAAATGTTGTCTGTATCGGTCAATGATGTTACTGGTTCTCAGTCTGAAAAGGCTTAATATATAAAATTATGAAATAAATTCTCCAGTTCTGCATAGCTGGTATGTGCTGTCCTGTATTAGGAAGAGTGCATATAAAAGACTACTTGCTGTTAATATATGTCCAGAACTATTACGATAACAAATTGAAACTTCGATGTAGATTTTTAACTGCCATATAAGCAGCCACATGCTTTCTATTACATCAAAGCTGCTGCATTACTTGATATTTTATCTTTCTTCTTTTTCAGAATTATTTTACAGAGAAAAAGACTGTTGAAAAATATGATATTCCTACCAGCTATCAAATATTGACTGAAATGGGTGAAGTAACAACTGCTATACTAGACAAGAAGGTAGATAAGCATAAAAAATATGCATTTCAAAATGGCTACTTGAAGAACAGTATTTTACCGACAATGTTTTTTAAGGTTTTGTTTTATGAACATTGTGTTTTCAACTTTTGAAACTAACTTTGCCATTATGGATTTACAGTTTGAACCACATTCAGGTTATTTTCCTTGCAACGACATTCACACCTAAACCAATGGTCCAAAACTGTGGTATGTGCTATAAGGTCTGAGAAGGTGTATGTAAAAGATCCCTTGCTGCTGATCAATAAGCGTATTATATGTAGTGGATTTGCAGCCGTTATAATTTTATCACCTCTAACAGAAATCAACAATTTCTAGTTGATTTAATCGAGACAACATACACAAGCATTAACTAATGCACACATTTTAGTCTCAAGTGGGAACTCTTATACTTTGGGACATACATTAATGTCTTCTTGTTTTCACTGTCATTAAACCATGTTGTGAACGTCTCAATGATATTTATTCAGGTTTGCCAGGTGCTGACTAAATACGAAGGACTGGTGGAGTACATACATTTCTCAGACCAGTTCTCCGGACCCAAGAATCAGGAGTAAGTTACATAAGCTACATATTAAGAGCTTATAAATAGGGATAAAAACAAGTAATATTCGTGGCTGTAAATTTTTACAATTTTGTAAAACCTATGAACTCTCAAGATGTAATATTCGCATTGCAAAACAAAACAAAACCATCCTACCATTGTTGTCATTTTTAATTGATATCATTGGTATCGTAATGTTTCACATGATTGTGATATTCGCAGTTAAATTACACAGGAATAACATGAAAATTACATACACATGAATAGAACCCATTTTACAGTATATTAATTAAGAATAGTCATGAATATATTGTTATAACACGACCCACATTGACTGTATGCAGAAGTGGATGGGATATTGTAATAGTGGAGTCTGCTGTTTAATTGCTTGGTGTAGAACTGACTCTTTTTATTATGTTATGTGTGGGAACAGATCCCATTTTTATTGCCGTCATTAAACACTTATCAATATTCTACATTTTCTTTTGTAGTGATTCTCAACCTAGCAAGGTTCCCGTTGCCAAGGCCGTCCTCCTCTTCTGTTTTAATGGTATGTAATTTTATCAGCTGGCTGTCACCGTCCATACAAGATCCTTTTGAACTCGTTTATGAAGATAACTTAATTTAGTTCGGGTCAATATAATTTTGAACCGGTTTTCAGGCCTTAAATCTCATGCCCATCAGTCAGCGGGCTACCAGATTTTGCCCCTGGGCTACTTCTTTAGCATGTGAAGGTACTAAATAAATATATCAATAACAGCTTTGTATAGCAAGTATTTCTGCTCCTTTTTCAGCTATTTGTATGTTTTTATCAACTTTGGATTTTTGATATGAAAAAACCTTTTGGGGCTTCCAAAATGTTAATGTTGGCTATTATTAAAATGTCAAATTTTTTCGACCCTTTATCATAGAACGTGGTGTGTGCTATCCTGTTTTTGGGAAAGATCTCTTGCCGTTATTCAAAGAAGAGTAGCGTCTGTGACAAAGTGTCGAAATAACCATGTGTTTGACATCCAATAACCACTGATTAATAATCAATGTGTTCCAGTGGAGTCATTAAACAAACTTTATTATCTTTTTATCATTACAGTTCCGGGTAAAGGCAAGACGAAGACGACTGATATGGAGTTCATAAAGCCACTGATGCAGCTCGTCTTCTACTTCATCGACAAGGCTGGAAGATTCCAATTGTCACGCGAGGTACTCGAGCTACTCAGTTGAAATTTCATGTGCCACTATCAATTTGTAGCAACTGATCGATGGATTAAAATTGATTAGTTTAAAGTCCATGATTGCTGATCAGACATCTTGGCAAAATAGAAATATTAAGTTGTTCAACTAAAACAATATTAAGAAAAACAATATTAAGATTTACCTCTCATTTTATTGGGATGCAGGATAGGTGGTGTGTGTGGTTGAAAGATAGACCTGTTGGGTTTTCTCCTGTTCCAACCACTGGTCCATCAAAGGCTATGGTGTGTGCTATAAAAGTGCACATAAAAGATCCCTTGCTGTTGTTGAGTAACGGTAGTCTGTGTGGCATGCAGCAGGTTTCCTCTGTGACCCTGTGCGTTTGACATCCAATAATATCAATAATCAATGTGTTCAAATATGATTGTTAATTAAACAAACTATCTTTATAAAAGATCCCTTGCTGGTAACAGAAATAAGCATTGCTATTTACGTTCAGGGCAAGTTGAAGGCGGAGAAGAAGCGCCAGAAGGCGGAGGAGCAGTTACTGAAGGCGACGCACGCTCAACGTCAAGAGGCGGCCCAGGCTCGACGTGAGGAGAAGAAACGCGTCGAGAAGGAACGACTTATGAACGAAGAGGATCCCGACAAGGCCAGAAAACTGGAGGTCAGACTTGTAGTATCATATCTTCCGTGCGTTAGGCGAACGTTTTGCCACTTGGTGTAAAAAACGGTATGTTAGCGCTCTACGTTACGGGTTTGTACGGTAATATACCGTTGTTTAGACCAAGTGTCAAAACGTTCGCCTAACGCCTGCGTTAAGAAACGTACGGCTTATCTTAAAGAAAATGATCTTTTCTTGTACATCTATGATCTCATCGTGTTTTTGTTTCATGTGCTGTCAAGCCATTTATCTTCCAACGTGATGATTATTAACTATCGTCCTTTTAATTACAAGTTAGTAGAGTGTTAGTGTTTGTAGAAAAAGGTGTATAGTGGTTCTCATTAATCTTCCAACGTGATGATTAACTATCGTCCTTCTAATTACAAGTTAGTAGAGTGTTAGTGTTTGTAGAAAAAGGTGTATAGTGGTTCTCATTAATCTTCCAATGTGATGATTAACTATCGTCCTTTTAATTACAAGTTAGTAGAGTGTTAGTGTTTGTAGAAAAAGGTGTATAGTGGGTCTCATTAATCTATTCATCCAGATTACTTAGCCTGGAGAATTATTGCATGTATCCTGTTGAAGCTCAACTACACAAACTTCTTAATAGACTGAAGCACCAAGGAAATCTACTCCAACGAACAATCGTACTGTAATGACTTTGGTAATGGAGGACATGTGTTTTCGTAAAATTTACTCAAGTATGTTTGAATTGTGTTATCATTTTATGCATTCACTGGTAGATCAGTGCTAACAGTTATCTTGCCACTTATTATTATGGATGTTTGAGTCATCTGCGGAAACATCAATATTTAATTAATTTTTGTGTGTGCTACGTTTTTAACAGATGAAACTGATGTCGGTTTTGTTTTCCACAGGATCGTGAAAGTCGTAGAGAAATCAAGAAAAAACAGCCAAAAATGAAGATGATGAAAATGAAGGCCATGTAGTTGTTGTCAGGGGTTACATTAATATTTCCCACCTTAAACCTTAATTCTCCGATATTCGCTATCGCCCATCCTGGTTGCTGAGAACGGGAAAATGGTGACCAAGTTAGGTTTTCGACAGAACTTTGTGTACTGTGTTTGAAGCATGAGAAGACGGATTTGAATGAAAGTGTAAAATATCTTGTCAAGACAGCGTGCATTATTTATTGTTTAAATATCCAGTGAAAAAATGATTGTATTTACAGTTTTAGTCGTTTTAAAGAAAACCATTAGTGATCATTTAGCATCAGCTCCGATATGATTTCTGTTGAAAGTTACTATGCAGGCTGTGAATATTTTTTGATTACTTTAATACATGTATGTTTGATACAGATTGATAGCTCTTGATAAGAAATTTGCATAATTTAATTAACTTAATCTTAACATTTTTTGTATCTAGCTTATAAGCAAGATATTCGTTATGTCGATAAAATTAAAAAAAAGTAATATTCCACCTAGCTTAAAACAGAGATGTATTTCAATAGTCGTGGATGCCTTCTGAGATCTTTTAATCTGAGGCTGTTAAGTTCACAAAACCACAATAAAGTCCTATAGATATGTCATGTCAAAACCATGAGTGATGTCACAATTACCATAAATGTGTGCTTCGTATATTTATTAACTGTTATATTGAACCCCATGAATAATAAATACATTTGTTAAATGGTCTGTTGTGTCAAACACATGTGGCAGGTTTCTGTCATTGTAATAGTTTCGATCAATCCAGCATTAATTATATTTAATGCCTAGCATTTGGAATAATTACGTAAACTTATTTTGAAAAAAAATTACGACAATGTTTGAAACATAAAAACATGGCACATTTTGATGAATATATTTGTCACAAGAATTACTAATTGATAACTTTAAATACTGGATTTAAAATTGATTTCTTCTTCTTCTTCTGCGTTCCCAAAGAAAATTGATTTAATGTTAGGCTCCAGCTAATTTAATTTAAATCCATTACATATCTTAAAAAGGAAATTTGTTCATGATTTTTAAATTAAAAAAAATTGATACATGGGTTAGAATATGAGACAAGATAGGAAATTGACTATGAAATTTGTTAAATTACTTGACTGCATGTAAGGCTCCAGCTGATTTCCTTCGTACTGGTGTTGATTCATCTTCTTCACCATCAAACAGGAGGCGTGTTCAGGATGGCGAGGTCACGCGAACATTTTGATTGGTACCAATCATGTTCTATCATTTCACATGCATTTAATATTAGGTGCAAAAACCAGTCTAGCAAGTATTCGCAAAATATTTGTTCTCTAAACACGTTACTGGTTTTGTCATGGTGTGTCAAAGTCATCCCCCATTTCCTTCCCTTTATCTGTGAGTTCAGCTCGTCTTGTCCAGAACTTACCCACAGTGCGTCATTAGGATTAGGGTGCATTGGATCATTGTCTTAAAAAGTATCATTTAGGTTTCATTTCTGTAGTCAATCATTTTGAAAAGTTAGTCTGAATTTTCAGTCAACAGACGGTTATGTGTCCTCTTAAAAGAATGTTTAGTGGGGCATGGTTGCTACACATCTTGTCATTCTATAAAGAAGAGACTTGATGGAATAATTGTTTTATCTTCTGTGGCATTAACCACAGTTGTTCGGAGAAACAATGGGTATTACATAACTCCGAGTTTTGAATGTTGTATTATAATTTTTACATATGCTATGAAATAAAACTTTTACTCTAAAGATAATTATTCGTTTGTCACTATTTTAAGACTTCTATGTAAAAAGATAAAGTTTGTTTGTTTAAAGACGCCACTGGAACACATCGATTATAAATCAGTGGTTATTGGACGTCAGAAGCATGGTTGTATTGACACATGGTCTCAGAGGAAACCTGCTGTCACCACTTCATGGGCTACTCTTACCGAAAAACAGCAAGGGCTCATTTATGTGCACTATCCCATAGACAGGATAGCACACACCATGGAATTTGATAAATCAGTCGTGTATCACTGGCTGTTGGGAACATAGCCCATAAAATGTTTAGACCCATCCTGCCACAGGAAGACCTACCTCTAGATTACGTCCCACCCAACTCTATGTACATAGTTAAATTATTTAATTTTATATTGGAGTTAGTACTTGAGGATTGATGGCATACATTGTTCTGTTTATGGATACACAGGTTATCTTGTTTGTAAAATGGAGACAATTGATCAATCACTGTCTTCGAGTGATTAATCGTTATCACCGAGTTCAAGTTGTGAGAGTAATTGCAAGTGATCGCATGCATGCAAAAACTTAATTTTCTTTGCATATCTTATCTCATTGTGCATTCACTGGTCCGTTCCTTTGGTTACAAGCTTCACTAGTGCACAAATGTTTCCAAGACTAGTGACACAGTCACTACAGTGTATGAATATACTGAACAAAGCAGATGTGCAAAAAACATTATAATACATCAATGAACAAAGCATGAGATTCCAACAAATAAAATAAAAATATAAGCCAAGAAATATTTTCGGTTCCAGTGATCTTCTTTGGACCACGAATAGTTGACAAGATATATGACTAGGCGTCGAAGTCAACTGAAATTATCGTCCATAGAAGAAGATTCTTCTAGATAATCTGTTTCTGTAGAAAAATTTCTTAAATGCATACAAGTGATTGTCTAAAATGGGAACCTGTAATTATGTAATGTATTATTGCTATATGATAACAGGTTGATCAACAAGATTCAGTTTGGTCATCAATAGTGTCATTGCCTCCTTAGTATAGTATACTACATCGATTTTTAAAGACTGATTGGCGGTCTTGAAAGAGCCTGCTATGCCCGTTATGTACATTGCATGCTATAGATGGATTCCGGTCACTGGGGTGCAGTTAGTTGTAGTTGAAAACTGCAGCTTGTTTTGGAAAACCCCCCATTTTTTTATGTACAAAATTGATTTCTACATTTGCGTCGTTTATAGATCAATTACATGTATATCACAACTCGTTTAAAAATGTATACTAGTAACCCATTAGATACATTTTGAAACTCATTGCAACATAAATGATATTTAATGGCCAATCATGTATTATTCTCTATATATCATGATTACATTATGATAGTACATGGGTAATGTTCACTTTTATATACAAGCTCCAAACCTCTACAGTTATATGTAGATCTATATCCATTTCGAGGGAAGGGTCCGACAGGATACCAAAATGAATTTCACATTTACTTTCAGACACTGAGGTAACTTTGAGAAATGTTAAACAGAACATACATTTGAAATACATCTTGTGCAACTAGAAAACATGCAAGTCACTAACATGGCAAACACCACTGATACAGTATAACAACTCGATCCCATTTCATGTACACAAATATTATATCATTTCAGAACAGATTTAAAATCAGACTTTTTCTACTTTGCACCATCTTTGATTGTGGATATATATGTCCGAGATTCCTATTTAATCATGATGGGGGGGGAAATGAATACTTTCTGTCCAGCCTCAAGGATTGCGTACGCAGGACAACGTGCTTGAACCTTAATTGGATATAGGCACGTAATTTTGTATTCTGAATCCGAATGAATACTTTTTAATGATGATGATATCAGCATCCCCTGTAGTTTCAGCCCTGTACTATAAGTTATACTGCGGCAGCTTTTCCTGAATCTGTCTTGTAAATATAACAAAGGTTGCTGTGGAGCCGACTGTTATGTGGAAGAACATTTGTACACTAGTCCGGTGTTCCCACAAATAGATCTGACACACACATATACTTCCCAACGTAGCACATGCTAGCGGCTTCCGCAGGCCTGTTGGCCAACACATTAAAAACACCTGAAAATAACATGGACATACGATTTTAGTATAAATTATTTGCATTAAATATACATGTGAATAATAAATCTATTGCAAATGTGAATTCTCACATGTAGGGAATGCAGTGTGTTGCACACCAAAAGTAGGTCCCTATGATCTATATATTGAACTGACCTATGTAGAAAAAAATCTAGGTTTCGACAGCATATCTCGTACACTAATTTATGTAGGGTCATCAAATTGTGTATGCGGGTACATGGAGCGAGAGCGGGGTATCTGTGAAGTTCATGCTTCTGGTTTGTATCGAAATTACACCAATACTTAATCAAGTAGAATAACCAAATTTTATGAATATGCAATACATAGATAATGTTTTCACTGGTAACTTGTTCAAATTTATCTATGAATATGATCGTAATAAAAATAGATAAAAAAGATTAAGTTGATTTGTTTAACGACACCACTTAGGTGTATTGATTACAATCGGTGGTTAATGTAATGTTTCAATTTTCATACCTGGTAGGAAAAAAATAAACAGCATAACAGAAAAAGAACACCAAATAGATAAACTTCACTGTCAAAGTCCTGAAAATATATAAAAAAAATATTCTTGATATACAAACCCATTGATATTCCATACCATATTCTTTTAATATATACAAACAAATAGATATAAACTTCAGGAAATATATGCACAAATTGATAAACTTTGCTTGCATAGTGTTTAGAAATACACACAAACTGAAAAACTTTACTGTTATACGGTAGATCATGAAATTAACGCGTCACTAAATTTATGTGAAGTAAGGGTGGTTAGACTAAAATGTGACATGAAATTAATGCGAGTGGTCTCCCTTTGATATAATACCTTTTCTAACAACACGTTTGTGTAGCAATCAGTTAACAAATGCATTACATTATGAATGCGAATAATTCTCACTCGCATTTTTCGCATTAATATAATGATTGCATTAATTTCAGGATCTACAGTATTTTGGAGAAAAAAAAGGAAATATACAAACTGAATAACTTAAGGGTTTTCATTCTGTCAACTATCAACATTCAATGCAAGCTTGAGGGTCACATAAAATTATTATTAATATTAATATCATCATCATGGACAATTGGGAAAATTATCAAATTTATTACTACCTAAAGTGAGTTATTGTAGTGGTATGGTGTAATTAGTTTTATTGTAAATAATTACATATTGTATTAACTCACATCAATGTGCCCTTCATTTAAGAGGAAGATGGCTCTTGTGAGATTCAAGATCGAGCAGAAAATATTCATCGAAACAGTCAACCAGCCGAACAAACCAAGTGGAACAAAATGTGTGTGTGACGTAGCTGAAAAACATGAAGTCAATAATAGTTAGATAGTAGCAGACATTTAGAGCAATGTTATAATTCAAATTACAGTAAGATATATAGGCAAACAAATATGTAGGTTTTTCTTTAGGGTAAGTAACCCTACCTGCCCTAATTTGACAAACCAACGTAAAACATTTTATTGCTAATATTGGAAAAAGAAATGTTTATAAAAATAAAATATATGTATTTAAAGCAAAGGGAATGTATTACCTTGATTGCAAGGCATATCTTCAAATTGAAGGCTTTTTAAAACTTGTATAAACATTGAAACAAATATTTGGGATTTGAAAGTAAAGTTTGTTTAATTTAACGACGCCACTAGAAACACATCGATTATAAATCAGGGGTTATTGGACGTCAGACGCATGGTTATATTGACACATGGTCACAGAGGAAACCCGCTGCCGCCACATAGG
>JAULBR010085475.1:0-13176 GCA_032355825.1 Melanodrymia aurantiaca
GGATGGATGGATGGATGGATGGATGGATGGATGGATGGATGGATGGATGGATGGATGGATGGATGGATGGATGCATGCATGCATGCATGCATGGATGGATGGGCGGGTATTGGATGTACATTGGAAACACTATTTCATTATTAAAGTTACCGGTATGCATTGTTTTGGATCTACATTCTTACGGACTTTATTTCCTTTTACACCGGCCGAAGAATTCTATAAAACTTTTAATCATTATTCCACGCAACCGTTAAATCAGAGTTTCTCTCAATAAACAAATAGCATAATGAACTGTAACCTGATTGCCTCATCTCAAAGAAGTTAATTACTGACGCTTGACAGTAATTAGTACGTCTGGTTATAAATGTTTTCCATTTTCCCAGCAACTATGTAGGAGACAGTGTGGATTAGGATTTACGTAATAAAACCTGGAGCCATTCGTCTGGTCTGGGTGAGTTAAGTGTCGAGATAATCCCCTGTTGTCCACGTTGAGTGGTGTAAAATCGATCTGGAGCGTCCTTCAAGCCTTTAAATCAAGTCTACCGTTTAGTTACCGTATTTATGTTAACTCTGCCACACCATACACATGATGAGCATCGTGTTGGGCAGCAGTGGTTGGATGTGCAGTTTGTACAACGTGATCGACCAGGCGTCAGTGAGATTGGTACAGTCGTCTTTCCAGACGGGACAGAACCTGCTGCTACTGCATGGGCTGTAATTGATCGGTGCCCGTTTGAAGTAATCTTCGAGTATTCTGCCGCACGTCAGCCATAAAAGAGAAGATAGGGTCGGAAACATAGCGACATTTGTGAACAAAACTTGTGATAACATTCACTTATACATCGAGCAACAATCCTTTGTTTCCATACACAGAGAATGGAATTTAAAAGTTGAGCAACTGTATTCGTGATAAGAAGCCTGCTGTGAGTGGCACGAACTTCATAGTGGTGCTGGATGCAGGACGAAGTTGACCACTTGTAGAGAAAAGCAGATCATACGAGGTAGCAGACGATAATACGACGGTATTGAAGTACCGTAAACACGAAGCAGACGGCATCTGTGATCACTCTGGGACGGTCATTTGGATTAATTCAGGTATATTAAATTTTACACAACGTCTTGCGTTCTCCACATTACACTAGTTTTAAGAAGTAGTTTTGTACGCGTGTTCTTAAGATGAAAGAAATGTCTGTTGTACATAACTTTACTATAGATTAAAGAGAAATAGTATTCTTTAGAAAATGCGATATTCTGAATGTTGGTAGCTCATTTAGTAGTCTCTACTATAATTATTTTGTGCACGCCTATATCCTGAAGTTAGTAGCAAACTTTGTTACGGCTGAAACACACTATGCTGGTATACAATCCAGAAGTGATAGATGCTTGCTGTATATTAAACATGGACATTTTGAAACTTAAATGGCATTCAAAATTACAACTCACAATAATTTTTTCCGAACTATGTAATATATTTTATTTGTACCTTGGAAGTTGTCATCCGTGTAACTGACATTTCGGTTTTTGTTCTCTATTGGCAGAAGTTTAAAAAACGACAAACTCTTGACCTTTATGCGTTGATAAAGTGAACTACATGTTACTTAGATTGTAATCAATCTTTGTGTTTCGTTGCCATTCTCTTATCTCGGTTGCTGTGCTAAATGTTGCCCTTGTGTCAAACAAACGAACGTTAATCACTTCAAAATCAGCTTTGGAAGGCAGGTTACCCGCTTATTTCCCTGTCGTTTTTGTGTAGCCTGTCACATTAAAATGTTATCAAAATTGCTACTTTGGAGTTGGCAAAGCGACCCGCTGAGACTTTCACCGCTGCTCTCTCATTTATAACAAACGATTCCTAATTACGTCGACAAAAATAAATTTCCGTTTTATTCTGTTTAACAATAAGCCGAGACTTGATAACATCTTTTGAAAGTAACGATGCGCTTGGTTTCGTTGCGCTGGTGTTGTTCGGTTCGCGTTATCGTACTGCCGGAGGATCTTCCCCAGACACAAAAATACATTTGAGTTAGTTATAACTTATTTACGTGCTCATATCCAATTAAGATTCAAGCACGTCTGTCAGACTCATAGTCACACAGTCCAGCTACCAGACTGCTTGTCCATGATAGTGTTAGTATGTATAAGAAAGGAAACCCGCTACTAATTTTTGATAAATAGCAAGGTATCTTTGATATGCATTTCCCACAGACAGGACAGTGCATACCACAGCCTTTGTTACACCAGTTTTAGACACCGGTCAGTGTAAATGTAAGTACATCTACCGATTGATCCTTGCGGATCACTCACTCGGGGTTGGAGCCGGTGTAATAGGAATAAAGTCTGTAGGAATATAGAGCCCATGAAGTGGCAACAGCGGGTTTCCTCTGAGACCAAGTGCCAATATAACCATGCGTCTGACGTCCAGTAACCGTTGATTTATAATCGATGTGTTTCTAGTGGCGTCGCTAAATAAAACAAACTTTACTTTTTCATGGTCTATACGGTAACCTTTTCTTACTCTATGTTTCGCACCCCATGCATGCAGTCACTTGAGAAAGTCAGTCGCTTCCTCAGTACAGCATGTTTGAGAAGAAACCCGAGGTAAATGTTAGGGTTGAAACGTTATGTCCTGGATCACCGTCTTCTGGTCCACACGGCCGTGCGTCTGTTCAGACAATAGTTATGTGAGCCTCGCGGGTCACGCACTACACGTGAGCACGAACTGGTTGAGTGTTTGCAAAGGTTTGTATTGGGTTCTTCGTTTACGTTGACCAGTTGGCGTGCGAGTTGCACACTGTGTTTACAAACAAGCTTGGCGTAGGGAATATAAAAGCGTACATGCTCGTTCATTGTAACCATCACGTAGACATGTGTAAATACCGCTTTCCTTCAGCGTAATTGATCGCGCCGAGAAGTCCTGGCTGTGTATTCGCGCAGGTAAAACAAATTGACGAGTTTGGCTCGTATTCAATCCATTCACAAAACGTCCACAAGAGAGGGAATGAGAGACTACAGACCAGTCTATCTGCTGGTGATTCGGCCGTCAGTAGGTGAACTAAAACACACCTATACAGGCTGTAGTTACCCGTACTAAACACACCTATACAGGCTGTAGTTACCCGTACTAAACACACCTATACAGGCTGTAGTTACCCGTACTAAACAACCAAACGTGCTAAATCAGCCACCTCCAGTAACCAACACTTAGGGCCGATTTCTCGTCACCGGTTTAACCTGATCGCCGGATTAATTTTTTATTTATTTATTGAATTGTTCGTAATTGTTCACATTTGTGATAGGATTTGCATTCCCGGCGGACTTGAGTTACTTTTACACCGGTTTTAACCTGACGGTCGATTAAAACCTGCTATTTAGCCTTGTTTAATCAGAGTTTAAAACGGCGATCAGGTTTAAACCGGTGACAAGAAATCGGCCCTTACCTTATGTGGACACGTTTTTATTGCCATGAAATCAACGAAACTATTTTTAGAACACAATAATATACACATGTATAATTAGATATTAAGACCATCCTCCAGTGTCGAGTGACCATTTGTTTTAGTATCCGTAATGACTGCTAAATACAGGGCTGAATATGTACACGTTTATTGCATTAATGGACATTCAAAGCGAACGTTAACTTAGTTTTTTCTCCCTTTTTCCATTTACTGAAAAGAAACGTAGCTCTGACAGTAATGGCTTGCCAGTCTTTGTAATTAAAACTGCCACAAGATTTACGAGACGAGCGGAAATTCAGATCTGTTCATTAAAATGCCAGTCAATCAGTTTGCGTTGGCACTCTATAAATGAAAGCTTAACTTTCCAAATTGACTTCCAAAAAAAAAACCCAAGAAGAACATAATTATCTTTCTAAATCCCATTACTTTGAATCCAAATACCACGCGTGCAATAACCTCTGATTCTGAGTAGCACATACAATAACCTCGAAATCCCAGTACCACGCATTCAGCAATCTTGGAATCTCAGTAACACGTATACGTTAGCATCGGAATTCTATAGTACCAGGAATACAATAGACTTGTATTATTGGAATGTCAGTACCACTCGTGCAACTACCTTGTAATCTCGGTACTACACATACATAACAATCCCCTCGGAATCCCAGTATGCACTAAACTTGACATCCCAGTACCAAGTATACAATGACCTCTGAATCTCAGATCCAGGGCACGCATGCATACCATGCATGTAATACCGTAACTTTGGAATTCCAGTACCACGCATGCATTAGCTTAGTGCAACGGAAGCAATACTCTCGGAATCTCAGTATACCGCGCACACGAATATATATCTTCAGAATCCCAGTATACCGCGCATACAATAATTTTTGAATCCAGTACCACTCATACAATAACTTTAGCATTAAAGAACCACTAATATATAATTCAACTTCGAAATGTCAATAGAGAATGCTTATTGAACAATTATTACACGGTTTGGTTTTAAGCATATTTTAATCTGTTTCTTTATATTAATTAACTTTGTTATATAAACATTAACTCATTATGTTGTAACTACCACGCAGTGTCCTATAATTTTTGTTAGTTTTTTTAAAGTTTGTTTGTTTGTTTTTTGTTTATCTTTTTAATTTTTAACTTTATCTTTATCTTGGAGTTTTTTTCTCAATTAGGCCTATTTGTTTTATTCGCATAACGGCAGATGCGTAATCAGCCAATAAATTTGTCGTCAATGCGTCCTGAAAATTCCTATAGTTATGATGCACAGACAAAAAAATTAAATACTCTGTGATGACTTGTTTGGAAGACATTGCATTTTTCGATGAAATATGTGTGACTCACCCAGTGGGCAATATTAAACATATTTTTTATTATGATGTTTATAGAGGCGTTTATTGTGTGTGAGCGCCAAACGCTAAAATCCTCGTTTTCCGCCATGATGAACTTTCTAAAGTTCATGTTCTTAGGGTCATATTTTATAAGTGGTATCAAGTTTTATTCTCAATATTTTCAATTTCATTACAAAATATCGGCGCTTTTCTAGTTTTTAATTGGGAAGCCAGACATTAGAGTGGCTGGGAGTGAAACAGAAGGCGCCTTCATCAAACACGATCCTTCTGGTGGCATTGCTATGAGTAGTCTGGCATTGATTGTCCATGCTCTCCAGTTTGACTGCACAGGGAAACACACACACCGTGCAAAATAGTGAGAGAGGAGACTTTTGTCATGGGAGTGTATTCACTGCCATTGAGAAAGACACGCTACAATACGCCATCCACTTTTCATTTGCTATCATTACGGGCCTTTAAAGCCACCGCCTCGTGCATGAAAAAAACTTATTTAAACCAACAAAGAAGGAGCAAAGTTAATGTAGTAGAAGCTAGTTGCCTCAAAAAATGAAGTCTGTATAAGTGTCGGTGGTTGTGTGAGAACAATAAAACGAACGCAAGACTTCTTTGCTATTCATGCAACAACTCCTGCTGTATCAAATTGCGTTAATTCATTAACACCGAAAACGGCCCAAACTGGAGTGGGATCTCGATAAAATTAGCATATTTTTTTTACAAACAAATTTTCCTTTTGCGGCCGGTTTATCGAAATTAACGATAGCACACAATGTAATTTGTGCACACATAAATGAGATAAGTATACGTATTTAAAAGGTTTATAATCTCTTTGTATAAATCTATGTATACCGTATGCGTTGTAAAATACAGGTCTACAGTGGGTAAACATCCAGGTTAACACGTACAGTTGTTAGGTTGCACTTTGACATAAATAAACGGTTGTTTAGAGTACATTATTTATTGCCACGTCTCAGAAATGTTTTTATTGGGTCGTGATCTTCAAAACGTTTGTTTGTTTAATGACACCACTCAGTGATTAGGCCCTACTGCATCCGCGTAAGGTAGGCCCGATCGAACAATCGATCATCCTCAGAAAAATCGTTAGAACTGTTTGGCGTTTTCCGTTCCAACCAGTTGTTCATGACTGGTACGCTATCCGTCTGTGCAAAGTGCATATAAAATATCGCTTACTGCTAACCAAAAAAAGATTACTTATGTGGCATCCAATAGACGATGATTAATTTATTAATAAAAATTTGTGGTATCGTGAAACAAACCAGACAGACAAGACAAATGGACAGACAGACAGACCGACTGACAGGCACACAGATACGTTATTAATGCCACACCTTGTGTTCAAATAAAGAATAAGAATCATATATTTACTAGTATTTAAATGAATCATTCAATCAAATTTTGATTGAAAATGAGGTAAATAATTACATACAGTTCGGGTTTCTTTTTCTTTTATGACCGTGAATGACTAATGCGTAACAATCTATAATATTGGCGCTAAAAATCCATGACATGTTCCCTTTAACACTTTCTTCGAAAAGGTGCTGTCTGTAAGATCTCCATTGATAAATATAATGTAATGGAGATTTTAAACACTACGAAGTCCATTAAACGGTGTTATATTTTCTCTTCTATTTCATCCACTCACACCCTAGTCTCACACCACTCCCTGTGCCTTTCTCTTGTCTTTCATTCACTCACCCCCCAGTCTCACACCACTCCCTGTGCCTTTTCGCACCGCCGCTGGAAGCTGTCCATAATGACAGCTTGTCACGGTTCGAGTTCGAGCCTTCCTTCAAGCGGGCCTGTCTCTATTGAATGGCGAATGCCCACCTACGGGGCGCCGGATTCAGAGCCAAATGATCAGCAATTTTCTCAGCGGAGACGAACCTTAAAAAGAGACCCTATCAAATTCCCAAACCCATTCAAACACAGTGTTTTGCTTTCAGGACTCGGAGCGTTCATTATATTTTTAAAGTCATTACATTGTTAGCTGCGTTGTATTGCCCCTTGTGTTGTAGACTTAAGGCTACGTTCTGGATGACAATCTGCGCCATAATTATGCAAATGTAGCGCTAAGGCTTCCGCGCAGAAGGTAGATTTTCACAGATTCCATACAATTTTGCAGGCGATAATGACAGCCTGACAGACTCAACTTTCTGTCAGGTCTGACAAATTGCTGGGTGATTATCTCTTTTGGCCTCTAGTCTCATGAAATATAAACATAGCTGACAGTCTATCACTGGCTACGTGCAATGGTTAGTATGCATAAATGACGCCGTTTCGATTAGTTGAGTTTCACTTTTCTGTTGGACAACGTGCGTTCCAGGTTCGTAAGAATTTTGTTAAAATGCTTCTTGTACTTATTTCAAAATGGGATTTAGGTGTAGCCTACTTAGTATTGAACATAGATCAGGTTAAGCTTAACTTGAAAGTAGGTGTGGTCTATTTAGAATTGAAAATAGACTAGGTGTAGCCTTCATAAAACTAAATAAACTAGATGTTTCCATGTAGCATGGTTTAGCTCCACTTGTAACTATAGGTGTAGCCTACTTAGAACTGGAAATAGACTAGATGTAGCCTTCATAGAACTGAAAATAAACTAGGTGTTTCCGTGTAGCATACTTATAATAACTGAATGAAGACTAGGTTTAGCCAACTTGAAACTAGGTGTTGGTTACGTAAAATAAACTAGGCGTAGACTAGTTAGAACTGAAAATGTATACAGTGTAGACTAGGTGTAGCCTTCTTAGAACTGTAAATAGACTAGATGTAGGCTACTTAGGACTGTAACTAAACTAAATAGCCTTAGAGCTAAAAATAGACTAGGTGTAGCCTAATATGCAGAATTGTTACTATTTTCTAGACACCAGTCTGATGTTATAAAACTTTTAGTCTGGTCTCGGGCTCAATCGTAATGTGGATTGTTAACTACGTATTATTTGCTTTAGATTGACTTAGTGGCCTTTGAGTCTATTGTATGTTTGAACATCTAGCTTTCTGTAAACGTGTTTTAATTGTAGTTATCAGTAACTGAATCACATTGTTTTTGTGTCACACCATGTTGTCGCAAATGTTATAGTGTGGACACTGTTCAAATTTAATTAATACAAATCTAATGTATAATGTTGTTTGGAACTAAAAAAATAGCTGTGTTGCTCGTAAATATGTTGAGTACTACAACATGTTTGCTTTTGTTTTAAGACTCGGAATCGGAATCGAAATAAAAATGTACGTGCCTATATCCAATTAAGGTTCAAGCACGTTTAAGACTTACAGTTCATATAATACATGGCATAATACATACGCAATGAGAGATGGTGTGCATTAGAAGACCTTTACAGTGATATGTTGTGAGATAGTATATTTAATGTATGATTCAGATATCTATAGTTTACATACTTTGCTGTTCCATATACATGTAACTTCATCCACCAGTATCTCTGTATATATATAAATAAAAATGAAAATTTGTCTTTGTAATCTGATATCGTGATATTTTTATCTTGTAATATCATTCAATGCCCAACGAACATCTTGAGATGCCACCAAACGTCATATTCTAAAGCATTCCGCGGTACTGTATTCTGAGTGCGAATATTTTTTTCTTCTAAATATCAAAACAGATTCTGTCAAAAATACTCTGGAAAAACTTGTTATCACAAATAAAAGACAAAATTAACTTTTAAAATGTTGTTTTTAGAACACATGACAAATAAATATTTAAAATTTTCTGTACTGATTTTCTAAGACTGTTTAAAACAACAGTAACAACAAATCTAAGTAGGGCTGTTCGTCTGGACAGCTGAATAACATAGAGTAATCTCCCATGTTCGATCGCCGAGTATTTTGTAGCAGACGACACATTGTTCGCAGTGGGCCGGCCTACGCGATGTCGAGCAACCGATACGCGTATAGCAGTGAGCAATAGAGCCCGGCAGAATTACTAGTGGATGGAGATTTTATAGTTTAAACTCTTGGCCAACTTCATTGAGATATTTACAGCTGATTTCATGTATTCATATGTTCTTACAGGGGACACACTTTTGGCCTTAGAAGCTTGATCACGCCCGACCTATGTTTGGTGAACTGAAAGGCACAACACAGAAGTCTCAGTGAAGCGGAAGAGATATAGTATATCAGACGAGTTGGCTGGGCTGTTTGGCATAACCGAACCAGCCTTGCTCGGAGTAGCAGGGATAGCCCTGGCTCTCGTTGTGTTGTGAGTGAGCATTGTTTGCAAGACAAATGAAGGAGTTTATGCTTACAAGATGTCAGTGATGGGAGTATATTGGTTCTGTCTACTAGTACAGTGTCTTCCAATGGGATAATTATTTATACGGGAATGGATTTATCTGTTCAGACGAGCAGTCCTGTGATGGAGCCTGTGTTTCAGGGGACGGTGCACACCGCGTCACTAGCAGTATGTACCGTTTTGGTATTGTTTGTAGTCATTCTCGGATCTTTCGGTAACGGAATTATTGTTTTGTCGGCAGTAAAATGCAAGAGGATGAGATCAAACTTCGATCTGCTCATCGTCAACCTCGCTGGAACCGATTTCATCCTGTGTACCTGTCTCTCGCCAGTCTTTCTCTATTTATTATTCACGGACCCACCTACGCCAAAGTTGTTCTGTGGAAGTTTCCTGTTTCTCGGTACCGCGTGTGGAATGCTGTCGTTGTTATCAATCGTCACTATTGCCCTGCACCGCCAAGCGCGTGTTGTAGGAAAAGCTAAAGGCAGTCTTACACCTACAAAAGCGGCAGTCATTCTGGGAACAATATGGGTACTGAGTTTAGGTACAGCGCTGGGTGGTACTTTGCACGTAACTTCCAACTGGGACGACTCGTTCCAAAACTGTCAAGTGATAATTAACAGTCCTAACTTAAGGACACACAACTTTGTTTTGTTCTTCGTTTGTCCTGTTGTGACTGTTGGCTGTGCTATAATAGCGCTTTCGTATATAATCATAGCGAAAGCCGTGAGAAACCAAACGAAAGCACTTCGCATCACCACCAACATATTATACAAAGGTCCCAGAATGAAAGTTCCATTGGATCAGAAACTATTACCGGAAATAAAGCAGAGAGAAAAAGTTAGAAGGATAATATATTCTGGACGGCAATGTCCGTGCTGTAATGGACATGCTGTATTGGACAAGGAAAATAAGGCAATAACCATGTGTCTGGTGGTCATTTTTACAATCCTTCTGTGTTGGACCCCGCTTGTTATTTCACAGTTTGTTGAACTGATCACTGGAGAATCAATCATTCTTTTTCAAGTGAAATTGTGTGGAATAGCGCTTGTGTTCTTAAACAGTGCACTTGACCCGTACATCTACGGTCAACACAACGGACGTATCAAAAAGAAATACAGACTTATGTTGTGGGATTTTATTAGATGTCAATGCAATTCGGTGACAAAGTCAAGACAGCGCCTGACTGCAACTGGCAATCAGCAAATAGCCAAGCAGAAGTCTAACTCCCAAAACGACCAAGACACTCGCACGCTCAATTTAGCTTCGCCAAAGCAACTCCAAAAGTTTGTGGATAAAAGTATCGACCCAGGCAATATTCACACACAAAGGACCTACACATCCAATATACTTTTATACCAGAGTAACCGGGCAACTGCGGGAAAGACTCCGTGTGGTGAAGCGCTTAGAAAAGGCGGAAATCAGGTTGGGGACATCCAGGCAATGATGCATGATGTGAAAAGTTTTGTTCACAAATCGTGTTGCCACACGGGAATTCCTGACGACCAGAGTTTGATAGATTCTTGACATATTAGGGTGTGAATGCATCCCACAATGTTAAATGCAATAAGATTGTTTTTTTCAGGCGTTATATTTATGGAACTACCAATGCTTTCATTGTATCTAAAAGTAGCATTTAATTATATAATTTCAAAAAAAATTCTGTGTTCAAGCAAGTTTAAATTACTTAAACAATTTATTTATTCTTATACTGTGGCTAGGATAAAGAGACATGTTCGTAAAGTTTGTTTTAATTGTCAAGTTCGTATGATATATAATATTATTATATATAATTTTTTTATATTGCTGAAACTTGTTTACACACACACATAAACGCGCTAGCGCACACACAGACAGACACCGTTGCTTTGCTCTATTAAATCCCGTTTACTAAAATACGGCTACTATACGCACAAAACAAATATCTATTCCAAATGTGGTACGTGCCAATTTTAGGATTTATAACTCATCAAATATAGGAGTGGACCCATGGTTGTGGTTTTGATCCGCCCTCTTTGTGGAACAGATAACCGGGGTAACCATTCTTAACAGTCCAAACAGTATGTACCTATACTAAAAAATTCAGCTGATCTTATTCTATAAGAGCCAATGGAAACTTCATCTCGAACCATGACTTGAAACGTGGGACCCCACACACAACCAACCACCACCCCCTCTACCCTCACCCCACACAAAACACATGTGCTTTGTTGAACACGAAATTATGATCAGGATGTCTTAATTGGTAATCGTTAGCAGATTGACAGTTCGCTTGCTCTTTCAAAGTATGGTTTGTCTTCTTTCGTTCAACATCAAACACGCTTTTTGTTGTTTGTCGCAAGCTTTAAGTTGGATATGTGAATATTTCTTGTCTCAGTCGCACAAAGTTTCCCGTGGAGCAGTTTGCTACAGAACTCGGCATTCTCGTCTCTAAAAGCTTTCGTGGTTAATACGAAATTGGCTCTTGTTACCATGGCAACTTTAAACAACACATGCTCTCTGAACCCTTTTCCAAAGACGATGTATCATATTTCTGCCAAGTTTTGCTCATAATCTGCTCGCTAATCCTATAAACACACAAAAATCTGTGGACAAATCTCCTACAAGTTTAAACAGTATCGAATGTCGTTTGGTCTTAACAAAACTTGGGAACTTGCTAGAAAATATTTAAGGATAAATATTACTTTTGTGGGGTTTTTTTAATAGTAGACATTCATTCATATCAAATTTCATTTGGGCTAACATGTTCAAAACATAGTATCTGTTGAAAAATGTTGTAAGTTAATATATTACATATTAACTTTGTTCCAAATAAATACCTACTCATTTTAAATTACTTTGACGCAATATTATGATAACAGTTGAAATAAGTAATTATTATTTACACCAAATTGAAAAAAAAAACCCATTGTACTTATGTTTTGTTTAGTATATAAATTTGGTAAATAAAATGCAAATATTTTTGAGAATTAGAGAATTTAACTAGTGAAAATAATTGATCTAGCTAGAAACAATACCGTAGCTATAGGGGCCTATATTCGTGAAAAAAACCCCGCAATTAAATTATATATTAAGCAAACTATTTTAGAGACATAAAACCATTTAATGTCTGTACACTTTTTCCTTGTTAAACTTGCTTAGTTCCTTTTTTTGTCTCATTGACAATATTGAATTCGTAAGTTATAGAACCTATAAATTGAGCACAAAATCAAAACGGAATCCTTCAAAGTTATCTTTTTGAGGAGACAAATTTTTTAATTGTTTTTGCGATTTGTCTGATTTTTTAAATATTTTTAAATGTTTACTTCTGATTTTAAAGTGAATGTTTATCTATATTTATTATATTAGGACATACTATAATTTAAAAAAAAGCTTCGCTACGCTTTTACATCCAGTGTGTAACATTATAATTATTATATACTGACGTCACGTCCATCAAACTCTACCAAGTCTTGTAGTTCGACGAAAATGGTAAACCGGAGGTGTAACTCTACACGTATAGAGTATTCCTGCTTATATCAAAACATTACCTAACGACTGGTGATCACTGATTAGTCATTAAAAGTGCAATTATTAATACTATGTACATAAATGTATATATGATAACTGTGTTTCCGTATGAGAGATGTGTAATACTAATAGCCCTGCCACAGATTGGGAACAGTGGACGGCTTTTTATCGCGAAATGTGCTAAAGTATTTGTGTTGTCGTTTGTGTCCGGGTTATCGTGCGTGTGTGTGTGTGTGTGTGTGTGTGTGTGTGTGCGTGCGTGCGTGGGTGTGGGTGTGTGCGTGTGGCTTGGAGAAGCCAGCTATTGTAACAGTATTCTGCGAATGTGGGTATTATTGAGTGTATATTATTGTCAGATCTGTATGTAAATACAAACATGTATATTTCGAATGTCTGTGATGAGAGGAAATGATAAACCTTTGCTCATGACATGTTTTTTTGTTTTCTTTGTGCATGGTTACTACTACCCTTTTTTATTATTTTTTTTGTTGTTGTTGCAGCCAGTGATCCACGACTGGTTTATCAAATTCCGTGGTGTGTGTTATCCTGTCTATGGGAAAGTGCACATAAAAGA
>JAULBR010085486.1:0-13176 GCA_032355825.1 Melanodrymia aurantiaca
CCAATTCATCACCCAGACCGGAATAACTGTATGAGACAAGTTTCACAAATTTGAACGAAGAAGAAGAAGAAGAAGAACTATAACATGTTTACCCTTTTCCAGTTGTCTAATGAAATATCTCCCATTGATGTCTTCTTGTTGGTTCACTTTCAAGATGATTTGCATTAAAGACTTGGATGATGGTGGTTCTAGTTTCTGTTTTGTGGTTTCATTTGGTGGTGCTGACGATGTGGTCAACCAAGGATATCCATGAGATAAATTCGATAATATTGTACGTGTAGACGTTGTCATTGGTGGAATGTTTTCTTTCGTGAAGGTAGGATCTTTAGTCGATGGCATCCTTTGTGTTGTGTATCCAGACATATTCCTTGTTGGGGGATTTCTTAGTGTTGTATAGCTAGGACTTTGCTTTGATGACATTGTTAGCGTTGTATAGCTGGGCCTTTGGCTTGATCGTTCCAATTTCTTGGTGAAGCTCGGTAATTTACTTGGTGTCAATGTCGTATAGCTATGACTTTGCTTTGATGACATTGTTAGTGTTGTATAGCTGGGGCTTTGACTTGATCTTTCCCATTGCTTTGTGAAGCTTGGTATTTTACTTGGTGTCAATGTCGTAGGTAATTTAATTGGTGTCCTTAATGTCGTATAGCTAGGAATTGAGGGAGTCCTTATTGTTGTGTATGTTGGACTTTGACTATGTGTCCTTAATGATGAATAGTCAGGATTTGATGGCGTCCTTAGAGATGTGTAGCTGTTATTTTTATTCGTTGGTGTTGTTCCGTTGGAATGTTCGTTGATTGGTATTGATGATACCATAGTTTTGGAAGGTCTATTTGAAGAATTATGTGAGTAGTTTTGACTAGATCCAGGCGCATGCATTGTAGTTGTTGTTTTATTATTTGAGTTTAGCTCTGTGGAGTCAGATGAAGTAAAACTAAAATTAGTCGGTTTGGCATGGGGTATATGCTCTGTGACGATTGTAATACTCGAATCTTCATCAGTTGGCAATATACTGAGTGTGCTACTAATAATTGTTGGAGAAACGTATGTTGATGATTTTAGTGTGTTAACGGTAGCTGTACTAACAGTAATACTAAGTTGTACTGTGGCAGTAGGAATAATTTCAACAGGTATATATGAATTCCTACTTATTGATGACTGTAATGGATTCATAACAGAATTCAATGACACATCGTTGGCACCCACGGCCGATTTTGAAATATCCACATTGAATTCAGATGGTAATGAAGAACTATACCAGTTAGAGAGAGTGTCAACAGTTGAATGGTCAACAGTTGAAGAGTACGCAGTATGTCCGGCTGTATTCGCATGAAGCATGACGTCATCCAGCGTTGACGATTCTGGTAATGTAGGTGTACGTTCAGAACTGGAACTTGATCCATATCCAAGCTGAAGTGTTGCGAGATCTTCATTTGATGGTGATACTAACACTGTTCCTATTTCAAAAGTACCAGTTGATAATGAATATAGGTCGAAAGCATCGGTAGCTGTACTTGATTGTGTTGTAAAAGAAGGCGTAGAACCAACATTTTGCATCGATCGTGATTGAGACATTATTCTAGCATCGTCTTCTTGGGGTGATTTCAATAATTGATAATCTGATTTTGTGTTATCTCTATTTGCATGGTCCAAATGCAAACTTGTGGATGAATATGTCATTGTAGCTTGTATTTCTAAAGATGATGAGTTAAATTGTGAAGTATTATTGTTAACAGAATTATCTCGTATTGGTCCTTGCTTCGCAGCTAAATCATTGATAAACATATTTTGTGTTTCTGATGTGCTGCTATGCATGGTTTTACTTGGATTAATACTGTCACTTACAACTAATGTATTTTGCACCGTACTTCCATCGCTGTAAATTGTCGTTGATTCCAAATCAGTTGAAATAATACCTTTATCATTATAATTTGTCAATTTGCTTTCAGAAGCAGTGATGTCAATATCTGTTGAATCAATCACTCTTTTAGCATCTGCGATTGACAATGAAGTCATGTCTTGAATGTCTCCTGTACCAGGTGGAAGGCTTGAATGCTGAATATACTGACTCGTGGAAAAAACATTTCCTATTTCTGAAGAAATAGTTGCAAAACTAGAAATAGTAGTTTTTGAGTTAATAAAACCATATGACGAATATAAAATAGTCTGTGGTTTATTAGTCTCGATACCTTTTTCATGAATGCTTAAAGATGTTAAAGTGTTGCCTACGGTAGAGAGAATTGAGGACGCAATGGATATATCTGCAGTACTGATTTCCTGAACGTTGTTTCTTTTGTTCACTGGGGATTTATACATAGTCTTTGTGTAGATATTTGAATCATCAGTTCCATTAAAATGTTTAAAAGAATCGGATGGCATTGATGTAACAGGCTTATTTTTAAAGCGTGTAGAATTAGATTTTGAGGGTATACTTGTTTGAATGGTTTGCAATACAGTGCTTGATGTTGATGTCAAATCTGTATCCGAAGGAGACTGATCTTGTATCTGGTGTACGGCAGATGAAGAAGTTTGAACAGCTAACGTTTCAACTCGTTGACTTCCAATTGAAACCTCTTCAGAAGAAGATAGAGAAACTATTTCTGACACAGGAGCTGGTTGTGTAAATGGTTTTAGTTTATTTGTTCCAGTCCGGGTGTACTCGTTAGTGTGAGTACCCCTTGTCTGAAGACCAGGCAAGAAATGATAGATATGTTGTGGAGATGATCGTAGGTCGACTTCAGAAGGTAAGGTATTTGACGTTCCTGATTGAGATGTATTTGAAGTGGATGTGCGTGTTGATGATTGGTTTACAAAATGATGCTTTCTCACAGACGTCACACGTTGGAGCACCTGTAAATAGAAGGATAAATATATTATATACAATGTATATATAATTATAAAAGATGAACGTAGATATGGTTATATCACCGTCTTCCTCGGATCTTCACAGTTTATGAAGAATGAAAGTAAGTCGAGACAAAGGTATACTGAGAAAGACAAATATTATGTGAAATGCTGGACTTACTGATCGACACCATATACTAATATGTCAAACTTGACATATATACATGTAGTAAGAAAACAGGTATTATCATGGCCACTAATTGTGTCCCACTCTTAGTCGATTTGTTTCTCTAAGCATATGAAACAGAATTTCTAAATAATATTGAAAAATCGAAACAAATAATTATATCTAGACAAGAATTTACTTTCAGTTACGAGTATAAGGCCTATTGATAATAGTTGGATAGCAGATTACCCGCCTTTGATTTACCCACAAGACTTCCAAATAAAATAAAACAACATCAAGTAGAACATCTGTTTCACACCTTGATCTTTGCACATAATGTGCTAAATGTCATACAAAATGAAATACTAACCTTGACACTGGTAACCAGGCCGAGTTCGTCTGGCGACAATTCACCTAACGTAATGGACGCGTCGTCTGCTGGTATCCGCTGTCCATTCTCTTCCACTTCGAAGTGTTGCTCCACCACGTTCCCCTTCTTAATGATCGCCTCAATCAGCTGAAATAAGCAATTTAAATTTCACTTTCCATAGTACAAATTGTTTTCTATGTCTCATAGAATCTCATAATTAGCATAAATTGTGTATTTTCAAACGCGCGCGGAGAAGCCTGCAGAAGCTCCTATATTAATTTATAGTCTATACAACTGGTAAATTTATATTGCTATACGACCCATATTGCTGATTGTAAAAAGAGTGACAGAAAGCCGTTAGATAAAGGTAAAAGTTTGTTTGACAACATCACTGGAACACATTCATTATTAATCAGCACGGTTATATCGACACGTGGTCAAAGAGGAAACCTAGTTGGAACGGGAATTAACCCAACGGTTCCACTGAGGACGATCGATCCGTCGACCTATTATGAGAACCTCATTGTTAAAGAACCTCATGCGGACACTCTTGCGCTTAGCTACACCCCACTCCTGATAGCCGTTTACCCACGATAGTTAGAGAATAGGAAAAACGACCCGCGTTTAGCAATAGCATACCTAGTACCATAATCTATACCAACAAATTATTCTCACTACACCATGGTAAAGATGTTTCTTCTTGTACTCACTTTAACCGAGATATCAACTGAGGTGATGGATCTCTTTTTCTCATGGACACTATATCGCTTCTGTAAACCTATTCTATAGCTCACTTCCAGACCTGCAGAAACAAACAAACAAAACATTCAAGTTAATACTTAAATGCGTTTGTAGAGTGTATGGAAATTTTGACGTAAAAGTAAAGAAATCACACTCCGAAGGGAGGGATATGAACAGTGTGTTTGCGAATATCGACGCTTACTTAGGTCATTTTACATGTTTGGTATGTACTGTTAGCTATAACTTAATTACGTGCTTATAACAAATTGAGGTGTTAGTGTTATTACTAAACAGCAAAGATTCGTTATAATTATACACTCTCCCATAGATAGGACAGTATGTACCACGACCTTTGGTAATCAGTAGATGAGCACTGAAGGGAATAAGTGGTGTATGACAGGACAGACAGAGTTAGTACGAGGGAAGAAACCCTCTACCCCTAATGTATTTGTAGCAAGGAATCTTTTATATATACTTACCAAGACAGGATAGTACATACCATGGCATGTGCTAACCAGTAGTGAGACACCGACCTGTGTAAGTGGTACACGCGTAGCCATTGACTCCGGCGAAACACTCTTTAGGGGGGTATTGCGATTAAATTCAATCGGCTCCAGTGGCATTCGAAGGTCCATGCGCTATATGTATGCCTGCCTTCTAGATGGCATTCCAAGCCACTAGAACAGGTGTGCATGCTCAGCCCTGTTTTGAACATGTTTCGAAAACTAAAATGTAGCACAAGCTTTCATAACAATTGAGTACTGTGACTATTGTTGTAAAATGTAAGTGTACGTTTTTCTTTGCAAGTGAGGATGATAACAAGTATTTGCATTTGTTTGCTACGTTTTGTTGACTGATTATGCTACCTGTTTTATCAATTTTGTATCTACATGTCCCCATTTTAGAACTTTTTTTAATCGTCTTAACAATTCCATTATTAGCCGATTTAATACCTTGTTTAATTCATCTCCACAGTGTTGTTATTTAACATAAATTACGTTTAATTAGTCCTCCAGCATGTTTACACCTTTAGTGAAATAAGTTTTAAAAGACTGTTCCATGCTTACCTCGTTTGATTCGTTCGGTAACATCTCGTGAAAGGATATCCTGGCCTTCAGAATCGAACGTGAACATCAATAGGAAGGCGTCCATGTCCAACTTGTCGTCGGGAATAGTGGTTGTCAGCTTTGGTGCTGGAGTGAGCACCCTTTCTCCAGGTATTGGGTACTCCAGAGAGTCGTCAACATCTCGTCTGCGGTTAGTAGTCGGCGGTGAAGACGTTTGTTCACGGTTTATTCCGTCTTTGTAGACACGCCGTTTGCCAGAAGTCCCAGTATTTGTTGTTGGTGATGTCCAAACTTGTCTGGTTAAATTCATTGCAATAATTGGTGATGGAGGGACTGTCAGCTTCGGATTTATAATATCTGCTGTCGTTAAAGTATCACTTAGGTCCTTCGTTATTTTTTCAAAAGCGTCAACCCGTACGGATGAAGACGATGTACTAATTTCTCTCGATTCAGGCAAACTCTGTAGTGTGTCCGAAACCAAAAGCAAATTATGGTCGCTGAAGTGAGACGTTTCAACAAGTGAATCGTCATCCAACATACTTTTAAGAACATCCATTTCTAGAGAAATATTGATGTCTTTAGGAGGGTTTGTCTTAGTTTGTGCTGACGGTTGTTCTAGAACAATATGTGGCGTTGCAGTGAGTGTTGAAATATGACTCGATATGTCAATGAAAGATGCGTCGAGGTTATTGCTTTCAACAGTGACATACGTATTCTTTTCTTGTGGAAACGAAAACTCTACAAGGTTAGAGTTAACTGCGTCTGCCATAACGGAATTAGATTGATCAAGGTTAACAACGTTTGAAGGTGTGACACCATGACGACCAATGCCTCCTGGATCCTGTACATCATGAGCAGGATCCAACAGAAGTTGAATATCATTCCTTGTCGAATTGAGACTAACATCGGGTTTAACTGAAGATGAAGTTGTAGACCTTATTTCAGTTTCGTTTACAACGGAATGGTGTATAATATTATATTTATCAGTTACATGAGATTTTCGAGAATTTAGAAGGGACTCAGAATGTGAGTTTTCACGAATATCTATAGCAGTGGTTGGATTGTTAAAGGAGTTCGACGCTGAACTGTCAAATGGGAGAGAGTTTGTTAAAGGATGTTCAGCAAATGGTTTGACATCTAATTCTTCTGACGACACAACACCACTGAGTTTATTCACCAGAATGTTTAAACTTTTCACCGTATTGGATGCTTCCTGATTTTCTCTGGTAGTACCATATTCAGTATCATTGCGAAATATACGTCTCATAGTGTTTAAATATTCTCTCACTCGTTTGTTAAACTCAGTTACGCGTTTTATGTTTGCTATTGACATCAACATTGAATCGGTTGTAAGTGAGTTGTTTGCAACAGGAATTCTGTAATGTTCATATGGTGGGACGGATTTGGAGAACATAAACTGTGGTATGAAATTGCTCACTTTCTGCGACGGGCGAGTAATCGCGCCTCTTGTAACCAAGTCAAATGATTCATCTGTAAACTCTGGCAGAATGTCCTCCACATAAACACTGTCTGATTTGGTTCCTGACGGTGTGTCATCAATTTGTAAACTTCGTGACGTTGAGACCTTGTCTTCGTCATTTTGAGATTCGGCTTCAAATATGATGGCTTCCACTGTGGTTTCGGGTGGCGTCATGTAGGTCAAATACAAATCAACACTTTTATCTGTTGTGCCACTTGAGGCTGGATCGACGTCAGCATCATATTCTGTTCTAGATATGTCATTAACTTTAACATCACGTGCTGTGGTTCTAGATGATATGTCATCAACTTCAACATCATGTTCTGTTCTACCTAATGAGTCGTCAACTTCAACACCATGTACTGTTGTCCCGAATAATGTGTGTTCTACATCACGTTCTGTTGATCTAGATGATATGCCATCAACTTCAACACCATGTTGTGTTCTATCTACTTTGTTATCAACTTCAACACTAGGTCCTGTTGTCCCGAATGACGTGGCTTCTACATCAGGTTCTCTATTCCTAGTTGATATATCATATACTCCAGAACCACGTGGTACTGTTTCAAATTTAGTTGTCTTAGATTCTACTTCTGCTTTCGTCGTTGTTTTAGATGCTGTATGATCTAGTTCGGTCTTCAGTCTTTCTGTTTTCAAATCTATGTTTTCCACTGCAGTCTCAGGCAGCGTGTCCTGTAACGTAACACCCTGGATTGCTGGATCAAATAATGCCTTTGTCGCCTGAACTTTTCTTTGTGTTGGGCCAGATGACATGTTTTCTACTTCCATACTTTGTACTGGCGCAACAGATACTTTATTCACAACATCAACTTCCTGTGTTTGTGCACCAGACATGTATTCCATGTTAACTCTCTGTGCAGGTGCATCAGATGTTGTATCCACTACTTCGACATTCTGTGTTGGTAAACCTGATGTAGCCGACACCACTTCACCATTTTGTGATGTTGTAGAATATCCACTGTCATACAGATCAGTTATATTTTGCACTGCTTTGCGCTGTGTCGATGGAATATTTGTAGTTAGAAATGAGTTTGTTTTAATGCCATTTAGTTTAACGCTAGATTGCTTCTCGCTACTGAATCTATGCGACGAATATTCCGCATTATCAGTTGTGAAACGTGGTAGACCTTGATGTCTTTGTCTTTTTTCTGTCTTAATAATACTCTGTTGTGAAGTCATATTTATAGAAACCTTATTCGATAATCGTGGCCCATGAAATACATCATCATTGTCACTATTTAAGGCTGGTGAACTAGGTGAATGTATTTCCATCGACTGCGAATTAGACAGCTCATTAGTTGAGGAGATACTACTATTGAACTTATCTACTGTCTCTACGACCACATTACTTACTTTTTTAGTTTCAGCGTTTGTATCAGGAATTGGGAGTCGTGCAATATCCAGAGATAATTGTTTTTTGTCAGTTATATTGAACAGGAAATCATCTTTATCATTTTGTACAGCGTTTAAACTGTGAATGTTATCAAATCCTTTCTTTGAAAAGAAAGCTTCAGGTTCCCCGGAAGAGCGATTTTTCTGCGAACCAGTTTTGAAAGTCTGTGACCTTTGTACAATAGAATCCTCATCAGGATTCTCTTCGTCCCGGGTTTTCGTCCAAACATCATCCACATTCTCCACATCTGAGTTTGATACATCTCTTGATGTTTCTGGTAGAGACGCTGTAGAACGTTGAATGGTGGTGGGTGAATTACTTGATGGCACGCTATTTTGTGACGAAGTCGAGTTATGAGGGTCCTGCTTAGATGCTGTCACAAAAGATGACGTTGATTGGTAAACATCCTTTGTAAACTTCGTTGGACCGGATGAAAAATTCATTTTCGAGGTTTCATTTTGAATTTCAGAATTATCACGAGACATTTTATTCCCTTTTAAACTAGAAATTGTTGTTCCAGAGGACGAATAATCGTCTGGCAACACAGTATCACCATTTTCACCGCCTGGAGGGTCAGTTGTTGTTATTTGAACACTTGCAACGGTGGTTGTCCATTGATTCCAAGTTCCTCGAGAGCGAAGGAAGGCACGTCTGTTATGGAAGGGAGACGCGCGAGCACGTGTGTTGTGAACAGCAGATGTGTAACCATGTTTGCTGTTGACGGCAGATACGTAACCACGTCTTTTGTGGAATGGAGATACGCGAGCACGTGTGTTGTGACCAGGAGAAGTGTAGCCACGTCTGCTGTTGATGCCAGATGTGTTACCACGTCTGCTGTTGGTGGCAGATGTGTTACCACGTCTGCTGTTGACCGCAGATGTGTAACCACGTCTGTTAAATGCGTAGTCACCTCGTTTGTGTAATGAAGATACGCGGGCACGTGTGTTACGTGAGACAGGTGCGTACTCACGTCTGTGGAATGGGGACACAATTGCACGTTGTTTATGGAAGACAGATGTACTATCATATGGGTTGTTGAGAGAAGATGCACCATCAGGTCTTTTATGGGAGGCAGTTGCATCATCACTTATGGTGTCTGTGGAGGATGCGTGTTCACGAATATCGTGGGAGACAGGTGCGCCATCGCGTATCTTGTCGAAAGGGGATTCATCATCACGTGCTTTGTGGGGTGCGTAAACGGAAATTGGGTCTTCAGTTTTGGCATTCGCATCAAAATACCCACTTACTACACTAGTCTCTAACTGTTGCAGACCACTGTTAACATGCTCTTCGCTTGAATCACTCTTTGCATGTAGGTCTATAGGATCATAGTGTAAGCTATATTTAGAATCCGAGGATGTTAGCACTGTCGTTTGAATCTTATTATGATCAGTTCTGTGGTGTCTATTCGATATAAAAGCTGGCTTTGATTGGTTAACATTTTGTTCATATAGATGATAGCTAGTTGTGATAGGCTGATGGCTCTGTGATGGGGAATGCGTCAACAAGTGCTGTACAGCATTAATCGTTGGATCCGTTTCCAATTGTGAGGCTGTGGAAGTCAAATGGTGTGTTGTCATGTAGTGTGTATTATAAACCACTTGCGGTGTGAATGAAGTCTGTAGATCTTGTAATAACGGCACTGCAATTCCATCACTTGTTTCTGAAAAGATAATTAAAATTATGTAAATATAGAGTACCATATTGTGTAAATAACCTATTGGCATTTGTTTAACGATTGGCTGTCATAGTACATATTTTTCTGATTGGCTGTCATTCCGATTTCCCAATGACGTAGTTAGCTGTCAACCTGCTTGTTATTCCAACTATAGTCAAACCTGTCTTAAACAGCCACCTAAGGGAGTAACAAAAATGGCCCCTTAAGACAGGTGGCTGCTTAATACAGGTTCTTATGCACTGTAATTGATGATTTGGGAGAATAATCTGGTGACCCTTTAAGACAGGTGGCTTCTTAATACAGGTGGCCGTTCAAGCAGATTTGTATATACCTTATCGAGTTTGATCAGTTAGAGACTGAAATTACCCAATTTTTTGCAAGAGGTTTGGTGGATTAGTGATGTAAATTATTTGGCTTAAAATGATAGAAATATGGACAATTATTGTTATTTTGTACGAATTGGGAGGGTGGATGTGAGGTATGGAAAGGTGACGTAGTTAATGGTACGACTAGATGCAGCCCGCTTAACACGCCTAGTTACGTACTTGGTAGTTTGATACCGATATTTAGAAGTGTGGGTGGGATACGGGCATAATACCATGTTCAATTTAAACTCCAAAATCCGTAGCCAAGACAACGGAGTGGAATGGATAAAGTCGTCATGGCATAGACTCACGAATCTCATCCATAGCAGTGATGATGCTGGGTGTTCGCGAAAGGTGATCATATCATACCACACCGCACTGACATCCGTCGTGAGCAAAGCCATTAATATTATCTTTTATTGAAACTATAAAAAATGTGTGTATATGTTAAAATGCGTATTGCACCAGGCAGTATTTACATGTTTGCGTGCGTGCGTGCGTGCGTGTGTGTTCTGTCACTGCTGAATCCAAGTGTCTCTTCAACAGAGATGCAGGTTTAATGTAAGAATGGATTTGTCGTTTAAATGTAGCCGTTAGTATGGTAAAAACAAACACCCTGATTGTTTCTAAGCATTTATTTTATGGTTTGGTGTTAGGAAACCTTATTTAGCATATAAAGGCACACTCCAAAATTGTAAGACATATGGCACCTTATGTGCTTATCTAAAGCTATTTGTAAAATATGTCTGGATACTGTAGCATTTTTTTATTAGCTAAACTTAATATTTACTTATAATTTGTTGCTTAGAATATCAATATATGCTTTATCAATGCATGTATAGTAGCTTAGTATAGTCCTTGGACTTTTATCTACAATAATTTAGTACTATATTTTAGACAAAAGTACACACTAAGCTACTATAACCATTTTGATGATCAAAACACATCTATTGATATTGTAAGCAATAACATGTAAATAAATGGTTATTTTTGTAATAAGAGATGCACTATTAGCTACAAAGATGCTACAAATAACATTAGTTCCGCATATACGGTGGCATATATCTTCAAAGTCGTTAGTGTACCTTTAAGCTAAACCAACTATGCACAATATTAAGTAAAGTTTTGCACATCTGAGCATCCACTGTTAATAGAACGGTCAGTTGAGAAATGTGAAAATGTAGGCGTTATCATCGCGGTTCGTGAGATAGTAAACAAAACAGGGTTTACTGAACGTACCAAATATAGACCATTCGAGTTAATTCCTGCTACACACACACGGAAGTTATGACATTGGACGCCAATCAGCCCCACTGCCTTGTCACGTTTGCTTTACCTCCATTAGGCACACATATGCAAATTGAATTTCCGAAATTTATTAAATTCAAGGATACAAAACACCGTAGTGTTTGGACAATAAATAAGGAGGTCGGTAATTGCATGCTCGTTTAGCTGGCATACATGTGTAGTATTTAGCAGATTGTTTGATAAACAACAGGTTTGTGGATTTCATACTTGGGAACGTCTAATTAGAACACGATCAGCAAAGAAGGGCGTTCAGCCTGTGTTTCGACCTCTGTTTGGTCTGCAAATTACAACTGATGACGTTTACCCTGACGTTCTCGCTTACCACCATTTTAATTTTTGTGTTTTAGACTTTGAAGAAAAAAACCTCAAGATTTGTTTTTGCTAAAGGTTTGGTTTGTAACATGATCGTTTTGGGATTACCAACATAAAGAAAGGTGGAGAAAAGTAACATCATAGTTTACCTTCTCTGCTTTAACTGCGATACCATTTTGATATACATGTATAAATTCAAACAACTTAAGCACAGTATTTCTTTTGGAATCAACATCGTAAAGCCATTTAATTACCTTAATTCTACGTTGTTTTCTTACAGTGCAACCTATTTTGTGTACTGTATACGTTCTTAGTCATTGGTATATAATTCATATATATATTATGCATTGCATCTTTACAATTCATCATAATATATTTGATATCTCTGGTATTTTGCCGTGTTAATTTTCTTCCTTTATGTCGCTATAGAACGGGCAGGGTGCTAATTAATTATGTCCTGCATGTTCAACACTGGGGAAGAATAGAACAGGTAGACGATACGCTCTTATTTAGTCTACACCTAATGAGAACAGATATCAATAAAGAATGATATCACTATTATTAACAGTATTATCGAAGATATTGCTTCGACAGAGATGCAACTTGACAATAAATTTTTTTTTTTTTACAATGATTTTAAATTCAATCCGCGTGGGCCAGGGTTCCATCGTAATTCTATTACAGCATGTTTCCTGTTATGTAATACAACTTTGTTTTTAATATTAAAATTAACATATCCTTTTTGTTTTATTCATACAAATGTCTGTAGAAGCTTAATATGAACGTTTCCAAAAGTCTAATTATCATATCAAGCTACTACAAAAGCATTGATTGATATTCTAAGCAACACAATTACAATTAATTAATTAAATTGTAATTTAATAAAATAAAGGAAATATGTTACAATATAATAAGGTCCGCTCACGTACGGTGGCATCCGTTTTAAACTCAGGAACGTCCATATAATATTATTGAGTTAATTACAACTAATGTACCAGCTTATATTCAACTGAATTGAAGTACGTCTATCCAGGACACGCAGTTCATCTGCCTCAACTGTCCAGGACAGAAGCTAGTATTACTATTAGTATGAGAGAAGGAACCCGCTACTCCTATTTGATAAGTAGCAAGGGAACTTTTATATTATGTACTTTCTCAGATACAGAACAGTACACACCACGACCTTTGTTAGCAAGAAGTGGAACACTGGCCGGTGTACACTTACCATTTGAGGCTTGCGAAGCACTCACTAGAATTGGTATGGTGTAAAAAGAACACACGTCCGGCAGGAATGCAAGTCCGGCAATATCATTATTCATAACAAAACGGATTACATAATATAATAGTCAGGGGTCTGTTCCACAAAACATCGTAAGTCCAGTTTACGACTAGTTGTAGACGTAAACGTAAATAGAGAAATTTCAATCGCTA
>JAULBR010085497.1:0-13175 GCA_032355825.1 Melanodrymia aurantiaca
TGGCGGCCACAAAATAACATGATGGGAAAGATCGCCAAAACAATTAGCAGTTTCTCACGTACTTTTGTTTTCCTTTTAATACACCAATAAACACATTAAATGTTGTTTGTTCAATGAATTGCTCCACAATAGTTTGATAAGTTAGAGGTTGTTTAATCGTCTGACTACTGAATTTAACATTATTTTTAAATTGTTTATGTTACAAATTGACCACAAAAGGGGCTTTAATGTTTAATCGCCATACTATACAAATTGTCAAATTGTTTTGTGAACACAGAAGGCAAATAATAAAGGTTTTTATAAGTATTGGCTTATAAAAACAATTATTATTTGCCTTCTGTGTAGTCAACGAAAAGAAGAAGAAGTATGTCTAAATGTAAATCCTGTAAAGTTTTTAAGAGCAACCTATTTGGTGGCAGCAGGTTTTTTCTGAGACTGTGTGTCAACATAACGATTTGTTCAACAACCAATAGCCAGTCGCGTCGTTAAACAAACCAGGCCATCATTTTATCTTTTTAAGTTTATAAGGATAATTACAGGTTTAATTTTGGTTAAGTGCACACTGAGCAAGGGACAAGGGACACGTGACACAAACCAACACAGCAGCGAAGCAAACAAAGAACACAAGACAGCGCTAACAAGGGATTAAGACTTACTAGAATCTTTCGTTGTGACAGCTGCAAAAATATATATTCTATGATAAGTAGCAATATGTGCATATCAAATGACCCAAAAATAAAATTATTAATTATTAAGCAAACAATAAGACTGAATGTGACAAGGCATTTTCAGTATGGGATAGGGAGTCTCAATAACATGAGCAGATATGTATATGTATATGGAAAAGAAAAGCAGTTATGAAAAAAATAAACCAAAAGTATTAGTTTACAAAAACTAATTATTAATGAAGCTTTTTTTTAAACAAATCAATGGAAGCATGTTATAGCAGTACCCAATGAATTATGATGAGAAAGTATCAGTCATGGTTACAAACAAGAGTAATGGATGGTTACAACTCTTACCTTTGTTTGGGATGAATGGTTTTGGGATGATGTTCTGGAATGGAGCCGCATGTTTTAGATCACACACTTCCTCTTGTGTCTGGAAACGTAAAGATAAAATAGTCAGCAGTAAATAGATTGTTGCCTGGTTACACAAAAACACACAATTTTCAAATATCCAGTACACGCCGACCTGTCAACTTTGAACCCTAACATAAAGGAGATGGGGCTCATTTAAATGTATTTTTGTCCTTGTACAATGATTCCGAAAATATACAATCATATTTTATATTTCTTAAATAATTGAATAAGTGGCATAATATTAGAATAAGACCCAATTTATAAACTCCAAAAATATTGTTCAAACAATAAATCCTTTTGTTTTAAAAGATAGATAGGAATATATTTCTTTAAAAAATTGTCCATTCATAGGAGATTATTATTGATTGAAAGTGTGTCAAGGGCTTCATACCATGGCATAATACTGGTATCTGACGTAAAGACTGTGAAAGATGATTATTTATACACCTCTATGTAGTGGAAAGGATTAACAGTACATCATACATACCAGAGACTGCTCTATGAGCATGGTGAAGAGCACAGCGTTCCCCATCTCGCGGAAACATTGGAACACCTCCGTCCTCAGGTCTGAGTACTGAACGAAGTCGGCCAACTGTGCCTGGTAGTACTGCATTATACCTGTGTAACAGATAAAACATCCTATACATCCTTTAAATATAGAACATTGCTATACATTATGAGGTGTGTGTGTGTGTATGAGTGTGTGTGTGTTTGATAATATATAAAACTTGTTTACTTTGTACCTGCATGTTACATTATGTTGTAATATAGATATATATATATACGAAACATTTTGTGTACTATATTGAGATAACAAAAATCAACACACTTTGAAAAGGTATGGACCAGGATCTTGGTTAGTGGTTGAAGCATCTACCTGAGGTTTGTAAGGTCGAAGGATCAGTTCTCATCAGTTGCCACATTAGAACAATTGTCTTTGGCCCAGTCCAACTATTTGTCCACAACTGGTACATCAAAGGTTGTGGTATGTACAGTCTTGTGTGTGGAAATGAGCATATTAAAGATCCCTTGCTTATTCTAAAACCATGTGTAAAAATCATGCATCATGCAGGTGATTAATTAATGAACGTTCTGTAGTGGTGTTGTTAAACGAACTGTTTTGTTTTTCTTACCAGGAGAGCCGTAGTCATAGCGAAGTAGCTTGCATGTGTCTGGCATCACTTTCATCAAGGTCACTGTGTAATCCCTTATTGTCTCATGCAACTGCAAATCAAAACACTTTTCTAATATCAAGCTACTTACTAAAATACCAATCCATCATTCTGATATACTCATCTATATTTGAGTCTATAATTTTTGTATAGCTCGTCATATAATTTAAAATCATAATGATGTATAACATTAAAAATCAATCGTTTCATATATGCACTAATCTTTTCAGAAATAAACAGTATTTAGGCAAAAAGTTCTTTTATTGGATTGAAACCATGTAAATTGATTAACAATTCCAAAATTAAACATAGAAATATTGAATCAAAATAGAAAATGTTCTGATCACTGAATAAAAAACAGAAAAATTACTATTTTTCCTTTTCAGGTGTATACCGTACTTTACCATTCCTAACACATTGCCATTACCACAGCAGATGGTTGCACTACGCCTTTCGGTTTTCAACTTCCTATTCTGGTCTAATTTCGGAGCACGCACCCGTCGTGGGTGGGAATGTTGGGTGGGAATGGCAATGTGTTAGAAATGGGAAATGCATACGAACGGGAAATTCTTTAAGAACTAGGTTTCTCACTATGAAATGAAGAATCAATCATAATCTAATTAACAGAATAACTTTAGTATTGTGTCAGATTCATAGGAAATTCATTTATTCGTTTTGCTTACAAAATCTTCAATTATCTTGAGAAGTTCCTCGATGACAACTGCAATTCCTTGATAGCCGAGAAGTCGAACCATCGCGCGGAAGTGTGGCGTGCCGATGAAGCCGTGGTACAGACTGTAGATAGTGCTGTAGGACTGGGTTAGTGTCTGAAAACATAAACAATATAAATTGTGTCATAGTCGCTATCATGAATCAAATTCTTTAGAAATTTAGACAGCATGCTTTATATTAATCCAGAAACTTGCATGTAAAGAGATGATAAATAGAAAGTAGAGGGTATGCAATGCTCACCTACATGTTTGCTACACTCACAATGAATGATTTGAAGTTTAAAGTCGCTTCAGGATTATTTCACCTATATGCGAGTTACTACACTCACAAATTCAATGCTATGTTTGGTGTCCTGTCTCATTGATTAAATTAAATAATCTCAATATTACCTTGGTCCCCCATATGTACATAGGAGCTGGGTTTGTCTTGTCTAACTAAGTTAAATATTCTGTCTTACCTTGGTCCCCCATATATACATAGGAGCTGGGTTTGGTGCCTTGTCTCTTTGTCGCTGACGTTCCGCTGTTTGGAATTGAAAGACAGTCTTCACAAACCTGAGAGGAAGAAGCTTAGTAGTATCAGAGTCAGTAAAACAAATGCATATGGCAATTAAATGTCAGGCTCAGTTTGAATTTCTAGAAAAGTACACCTCTCGACATGTCTTTGTAAGACAATTACAAAGAACTTGTTGAATTGAAAACTACATAGGAAGTTAAATGGTAAAGCATTCCTGTGGAAATATGGTCTACACAATATGTTGTAATTAATTCATTATTTAGAAACAGTTTTCTCTTAAATAATTTCCAGATTTAAAGTAATTAATTTTAAAGTTTGCATTGACATTTAAACCAATAGGATTTCAAATTTTTATTTTTTTTATTTTTATTTTTTTGACAGAACTCAGTGTGATTTAAAAGCAGACCTGTTGGTTGCAGCATTGAAGCAGTAGTTTGGCAAAAAGTCTGCATATATTTCCCAGAAGACGTGTAGAGTTATTCGTCCATATGGAGCTGACACATTGTGATTTGCCTCGCGGAACATAGCATCAAAGTCATTGAGAACGAGGAACTCGGCAAGCAGTTTGTGTGTCAGTTTGTTCACCTCAATCAGGCCCTCCAGTTCCTACAAAAACAATATCTATATTACCTGCTGGGTAAGCAACATGCAGGAAAATATAAACCGTATGTGACTAATAGCAATTACCATCCATTAGAGGCTTTGTAGGAGATATCGCTGAACTAATAATTTGTAATATCTCCTATTATAACTCCAGAGGATATAACTTTTTATAATCTTGATTGGTCTACAGACCTTTTTTCGAGCTCGTCACCAAGATATCGGACACCTAAACATGACGTCATAAAAATTGTCACAACTGCCATGACATCTTGCCTTTGGAAACTGTATACTGGATGAGTATTAGGAATGGTGTATACATTGCTCAGTTCCACGTTCCAATTTGTTTTCTTATGAAATGGTAGAATTTCATAAGCCCTCGCTAATTTATGCTCGTTAACATTTCCTGATTTACAGTATATAGATATTAATTGAGCAAGTGTCAAAACACAATTTATCTTAGAGTTAGCTTCTACCAGACTATGCCATTTCAAAACTTAGCATTTAGTTACGTCACAAGGTTTCAAGCAAAAGGCTATAGGGTGGTTACACGCAATATAACATCCTCCTCCTTCTTTCCCTTGTGGGCAATAAAACAAAATAATTCCTTTAATATATTAAATAAATAAATTACAAACCACAACTCCAGTGAGTTCTCCAGCCTCAAATCTAGAAATGGCCACATCGAGAGCTTTCTGCAGAGCTGCATTGATTCTTTGACTGACAAGTCGGTTCAGATCTATGGATCGACCCAGTATCTGTGAGAAAAACAAATACACTAAAAACACCAACAAACACAAATAAGGGCTTTTGATGACATTGATATGAGCACAATGTTGTTATTAAAAGAGCAGCAAATCAAAACCTCTCCACCCCAACCCCTCACATAACAAGACTCAACTGTGAAATTTAAGTCAGTGTTAGTCAGTTAAAAAACTAAACAATTTTGTTTGTGAAAACAAAGCATAGTCAAAGTATTTCACTTATTGAATGATACTGATGAGAAAACAACAGAGTGATGGAGGACAAAAGATTGCAGCTATCGTAAATATTGTACCACAATGTGTGCCCAAACTTACTAATCCAAATTATTAACAAATAATAAAAAATGTTTTTTTTTAGGTATTGCAATGGTAAGTAACATATCACTGAATAAGTAATTAGTTTAACTATGTAGTGGTAGTGGTAGTGGTAATCTGGATGAGATGACGACAACATCCTACCTGTACATGGCGTTGTTTGAGAAGGGTCTGGTATCTATTTGCAACTGGGTAGTTGATCTTCGCTCCATGGCTTGCACACTCAGCACGGAACCGTTTGTCCAACATTATGCTAAAATGGTTGAAATTTGAAATGTAAATAATATGCATTATATTCCAAGAGGTTTGATCTCAACCAATCAAAAATAGTGACAGGGAAGTTCCAGAATTATTGATGTTCAGAAACGAAAACTTTTTAATAATTATATTAGGCTATGTTTCGCTGTGATAAACTACCTGAGGGGTTTACTGCTCTGCTGGAAAAAAACAATGAATTAAAAATGGTGATATTTTTTAAATGCTATATTTCCTATTTACCCATTTACTGTAAAACAGGTATTATTTGTGTTTCTGAAATGTTTGCATTTTTCGTGTTTGTAATTAAACCACGAAAATTACAATCACACGAATAATTATTAGTAATGATATGCATTGAAAATACAATTTTTTTCTTACAACGCGTAAATTACATATCGTGAGTTGATAGTTTTTTCCAAATCGCAAAAATATAGCCATAAATATAACTTAATGTTTGACGCATTGTTGTTTTTAATTTTAAAATGCATCCGTCTTATTGATGGATATCATATTAACTCTAGTCAAAAAAGGAAACATTATAGTTAGGAGGAGAGTATACAAGATTGAAATGTGAACATACCTGCCAGATAAGTGTTTGTAGTATTGGAAGATCTGGTCACTAAGTTTGTACACAAACTGATCAAAGCATAAATTCACCTACAAATAAAACAAACGTCGAGAATAGTAATAGCTAAATATTTGACTAAATAATGGGTTTAATTTATGGATGAAAATAAAGATATGCATAATAATACAGCGAAGGATAAGGTTTTATAAATCAAGTGTAATGTAATATGACTGTAAACACAGTATTGTCCCCAATAACCGAAAACCAGAAAAATGCATTATACATTGTACAGAGACTGACAACTGAATTTAAGCTCTTATAAAACCATTAAAACAAATAAAAGTCCTTAGTTAAACAGGTTAGTCATACTTAGTGGCGCCCTACACTTTATGGGTCTAGGGAAACCTCTGTATACATCATTATTCATTAAAATACTTAAAATACTATAGGACACAATGCAAAGTCAGTTATTGCAAACATTATAAACATTTATTTTTTTTCAAATTACTTGTATTTTAATATAAAACAATGTCGGATACCTCAGCCTCGACCTCATCGTAGAGATACTGCTTCTTGAACTTGGTGAGTGCGTAGTGAGCGCTGTCGTTGTACAGATCCAACGGGTACAGAATATACCTGCAAATAATCTCACATTTAATCACTCAATTCATAAACATTTTCTCAAAAGAATATTTTTACAGTTCATGCTGGCAGCTACTATCAAAACATTATTGAAAATAACAGGCAATATAAAACCTTTTTCTATTTTTTAAAAAAGATAATATTTTCACTCACTCCATCATTGATGGTTCTTTGGTCTCTAAAATGTGGTCAGTAAGAATCCATGGCATGGACATTTCGATTGGAAATTGTACCCGAGGCATCCGCTAAAAGAAAATATTAATTAATTAGTGATGATGAAATTAATAAAACACAAAATATATGATTGCTGGATTTACAAGTTACAATGTTGAAGCATTTCTTGGATTTCTCCAAGCAATGGTTTACATTAAAAACAATTAACAACTAGAAATGTGTCATTCTTGGCCTAAAGCTGGATGGAAATGGCTCACTGCTTAATATTTAATGCAACAGGAATTTCTACAAACATTATTTTACAACTACATGTCAAGTAGAATAAAAGTAGTTCGCAGTGGGAGTTATTTAATAAAACATTCTTTATGGAGTAGACAATCAGATTGTGACAAACACTAAACATATTTATGTATAAATGATATTTGCGATGTCAGTGGAATTAATAAATAAAAAGGATGAGAATAAATATTTAGAATCAGTTATTGCTTTAAATGTTAGAAACAAGGCCAGCATACATGTAGCTGCTGTAAAAAATAAATCAACAAATGGTCTGTGATGAGTGGAGAGTTTGACAAATGGTTGTAGTTTATTGGATTGATGAGACCCACGGCTAAAACTAATGAAGTTTGATGGTCGGTGCAAACCTATACGTCGAAGTACTGAAGTTTACTTGATACTGGAAATAATAAAGATGAAATTGTTTGCTTAATGATACCACTGGAGCACATTGATTAATATTCATTGGCTATCTCAGAAAACCTTCAAGCTGCCACATAGGGTACTTACTGTTTAGCAGAAAGGTATCTTTTATAAGCACTTTTAGGATAACACACACTAGTCTTTGATGTACTAGTTGTGGATCACTTGTTGAAATGGGATAAAACCCAACCGGTCCACTGAGGAGGATAGATCCATCAACCTCATGTGTACACTCTTGTGATAAGCTACATCCTGGTCTGGATGCCAGAAAAACTACTAAAGTTTGACTGATGGTTGATCAGTCCAAACCACTAACTGAAGTATTTTTTAACAGTAAAGCATATATTATCAGCTAAAGTTGTTTAGAGAGTTAAAACAAAAGTATTTGAATTATATAATTTGAACAAAATTATTTAATCAAAACACACAAAACTAAACTAATGTTGTTTATTTAAAATGATGTTAGGTAAATGTTAATGAAATAGGAAAATATATCCACACTGTCATAAAATCAGTTATTGCGGGTGTTAATGTTTACAGAAAAATGCCATTTCTAGAAATCCTAGCATATTTTTGAAAAATGAAATGTAAAAAGCAGGAGTTTGATGTTATACGCTATACATGTTATACGCTGTACAGATCTAGGTATCTAGTGTGACTAAACATTGTTACCATCAGTGGAGACAGCGTATCTACATTTTCTGACATCTGCCAAAAAATTCATTTTCAAAAATAAATATTACAACTTATAAATTGATCAATATTTCATGACAAAGCTATGGAAAGATTATAGTTCCCTTTTTCAATATTCTTTTTTCCCAATTCTCTGACAAGGACCGTTACGAAAATAGTGTACATTATACGATGCTGTGGATAACTAAATAATGTGATAGTACTGTGATATTACAATACTAACCTGTGCTCTGTTGTCAACAGTCAGCTCCAAGAAGAATTCTCTGTACCACAATTGAGAAAGATCACAGCAGCTGTGAAGCGATTCTGAAAATAACCACACCTACATTCTACACTAGAAATAATATTGTAAGCTAATTCTTTTGGCAAATAATTTAAAACCAGTTCACGTTTTACCTTCCCTTCATTCACACCGGTTTATTGCAAATACTATCTAGGTTTATTTACATAAATATCTACAGTGTTGAGTGAGTATTGCAAATAATTTACAAGGTCACAAATTTTAAAAAGTTGGTCTCGCAAGTGAAATAAGTCAGTATGCACACACACAAAAAGAAGACTATTATGTGATTTCAATAACCACTTTAGACTTGATTGAAGGGCAGTAACTCTAAACCAAATGATTTAAAATAATAGTACTGGCGTGTTATCTGCTATTTCCCTAGTGACGATAAATAATTTATTTTACGTGTAAGCAGTGTTGATGAAGAAAATTTATAAGAGTAAACAAATACTTCCAAAACAGCCAGCCCTTGCCCAGATCATGTATACAAACTCACTTAGACCCTCATCAGCATGCATGCTGTTAACCAAGTCAGTGAAATGACTTTCAGAGGGAGGGTGTGTAAAGCTAGACATCAAACAAAGTATATTTCAGACTTACCGTTGAAGTTCAGAAGGTAGTTCCAGAAGAAGGAGCGTTTGTGAAAATCATCAATGTGAGAATAATGCTGGATGTCGATGTCCTTTCTCAGAGTTCTCTTTCCTCCACTTTTGTCGGCAATTAGTGACTCCAACATCGTACGCACCAGGTACAGCTATGAAAATACACCATCTTGTTGCTAGTACATCTACATCTGTCATTTTAACCTTTAGATATGCATCTGGATTAACTCAGTGGCAGAATAATATCACATTTGATCAAATATTATGGTTGCAAAAATTAATAAATCACAATCTGCTTGGATTATGAAAAACATTGACATTTATGCATGATCTCTAAAATAACTTGAATATTTATATAACTTTTATTAACATATTTTTGTGATGGAATTTTATGCCTGGTTTCATTCTGGACATAAACTTCATACTAAATGATTACACATTTCCTATCCTCTATTATTCATAATATATAATAATGAAAAACTGCCGCAAACCTGAGTACTAGAAGGGCCAACATTACGTCTAGGAACCTTCACATGAAAACCTTCATCTGGATCCTTCTTGCCCTTCAGAGCTGGATCATCGCTTGGTTCGATTCCTCTCAACCAATCAACACAGGTGTCTCGTACAGACATGATGATCCTGAACAAACAACAATTCAACCAATCAGAACATGTGTATAGAAAGTCTACTTTAAAAATGTGTAACAATTCAGTGTTAAATATGAAAAGAATAGTATACAGATATCTCCATCTAGTTTTCTAAAATGATTATTAATGTTAGATAATAAAGTGCAGAGAAATTAAAGTAAAGGAAAAATAATTACAATAATATCATAGATTAAACTGCATATTACAATACACACACATACACAAAATAAATGTCTCACTAACAGATGAACAACAAGTCTTTTTTTTCTACTTACAGTTTGATAACATCATTCTTCTTCTTGATGGCCTTGCGTAGAGGGTCACGGATGAACAGCTGAACAAAGTCCTGCAATTCTGCATAAATATGTCTCCGGATGGCATCCATGAATACCGATTCCATTCTAGCCATCAACAGCTGTAACCCTTTGATCATCGCAATAACTTCAACTAGAGCAAACTTTTCCTCTCCACTGTAATTATATCTGGTTGCCTGTAAACATATTTAACCATTCACTATAAGCAAGCTGGTCCTCTCTATTGTAAATATAGTCATAGTTTTAATATGTATGTTCCATGTTTCACGGTATTGTTACCTTTTCAATCTTGGTTTTAAAGCATAAAAACATATTATAAAATTGACAGCTATCATAACATAAATTAGACATGTTACTATGTTTACAGACCATAAATGTCTAATCAAGATTTATTTGTTTCAGTTTGGTGCATTGTTTATATGTGGATAACAATGTTAATGTGCCTTATTCAACAACTCGAAACAATAACATACCCTTTCGTAATCTTCTGCATTGTGAGGGCACTTTGGATTCTCACGTGGGTCGGTGGGATTGAGAAGTTTCCACGAGTACTGAAACACATCAACGATACTCATATGACAAAAGTGCAATCTGATTAAGCATGAAAGAAAAAAAGTTTATATTTTTATAAAAAATAAACTAATTTGGGTTTACCATTTGCAAGAAGTTGGGAATTCAGTGCAATTTTTCTATCAATCTCAAAATATTCCATTTGTTAGGGTTTTTTGTCAATAGCTTTCAAGTTTGATTCACTTGAAACTGCACCAATTTAACCATGTAATTATTATTTTAATGAGAACGAAAATATGTGATGGATGCCATGTCACGAGTTACTTTGATCAGAATCAATATTATTATCAATTTAAACTATGCCCTAGCATTGAGACATCTACAGGTATTAATTTCTAACCTTGGGTGAAACAGGTTAGAAACCACAAAAATAATCAACAAACTACAGAAAATAAGAAATAAAATTGCAGTTATACGGAAAAAACACACGATTTTGTCTCAAGCACGAAAAAATCTGAAGAAAGTTTAAATCATGTGACTGGAAGTACTGAATAGGACGTCATATTCTGTTTGACTTTCGAAGCATGCAACCCACCAGGGCTTGACTGGCAATGTGTTAGACATGGTTAAGTATACGAAATATAAATATATTACAAAGCAAAAAGAAAGAAGACAAACCAGTTCCATGACTTGTTGCGTCCAGGCAGACAGCAGCTGTAGGCCTCGCAGTGCCAGATCATTCAATTCTTTGTTTTCAGCGTCACTCCGCGGACTTTCTCTCGTTGTCGTTATAGCCTGCGCATACAAACATCAACAATCAAATACCATTTGTTTCACGTTATTGAAGGTGATGAAGGTGATAGCAACTAACGATATCTATACTGATTTAATCTCTCAACATATACAATATCACAACATATAGGAGTGAATATTTAATTATAAAATAAAAGACGACCATTGTCGCACTTAGGGACTATTAATAAAACATGTGATCTTCACTCTAATGTATGTGCTTCATTACTATAGCATATTAGCCTGTGGCCTTCACAGGTGGCATTCAGGTTAACAAGGACACTCATGCTAGAAACCTCATTACTATGGCGTGCTAGCTGACTGATATACTGCATGTGATCATCACGAATCGCATTCAGGTTTACAAGGACACTCTAATGTACAAACCTCATTACTATGGCGTGCTAGTTGACTGATATACTGCAAGTGATCATCACGAATCGCATTCAGGTTTACAAGGACACTCTAATGTACAAACCTCATTACTATGGCGTGCTAGCTGACTGATATACTGCATGTGATCATCACGAATCGCATTCAGGTTTACAAGAATGTTTGACTGTGGACTTGGCTGACTTGATTCACAGCAGGGCCACTTGGAAGCGTCGAAGTTGGGACCATTCTTGATGTAGCTGTATGGCGCTATCTGCATATCTCCATACAAGGGAACAAATTCTAGTTGCTGAAAATATTCAGTAATATTGTAACAAATACAAAAGGCAAGTAACTGTCAAATCCGGTAAATGATTAACATATTGGAAATGTTTAATTTCAGTTTTAATTTAAATGAAGGCCTGTTACCAATGGCAATTAGACAAACATTATGGGTTGCAATTTGCAACAATATCATAATAGAGATACTACAGTTATATGTGCAGGACATATTTTACTTATAGTAGGCTGGTCTAAAATTCTATAAAGAGCATTTACTTCATACATTTAGAAATTTCCAAAACCAATGCAATTACAAACAAATAGTGAAACAAATGTGAACATTATAAAATAGACAATGATAATATTAATTGAATATTTTTTAACCTTTCAATGACAGAAAACAGGTGATCTCATAAATATTACCTTTAAAATTTTGTCAATTTTGCTTAACTGAATTTTCTTTCTTGCGTCCATTTTGTAAATGCTGACTCCATCTTTTGTGTCAATAAGGTACAATCCAAATGCCATAACCTGGTGATAATAAATATGTGGGGTATATGTACCATAAAAGATCTTACTTATATTTATGTAAACTTCAATACTATAACTACAAAATGAGACTTGCTGTATGTTAATATCATAATTAATCACCAAAAGAAAGCATATTTTGGAGATGCATACAATAGAATCTGATACTAAGTAATAAATTTATTACTTCTTAAACCTAATATTTGACAATTTTTTACAAATAGCAGTACCCGAAATTGATCTAAAATGTAATATCAAAGCTGAATGGTTAAGATTTTCTTTTAGTAAATGTTTCTCTAAATTGCAGTATTTTTTTAGGAAAATGTTTTAAGTGGCTAATTTATGCAAGAGTGACAAATACCAAAAACACAATATTGTGGGTTTTCAAAAAAGTTTTGTTATTGGAACCTATGTCTAATAATTGAATTTACCAGCATGCCAGTTGTCAATAGGCCAGACCTGTCAACCTTGAACCCTTGAGCCCCAAAAAACAGGAGATTCATATTACAAAATAAATAAATACTGAAAACATTGTTTTACATATGTTTTGTAGACACAGGGCTCACTCTGGAAAATATTTTCTTTTAGCCAATTTTCCAAAAATTGTGGTTCTCTTGAGGAAAACGGTTT
>JAULBR010085508.1:0-13173 GCA_032355825.1 Melanodrymia aurantiaca
CTAGACTGGTTTTTGTACCAATATTAAATGAATGTGATATGATAGAACACGATTGGTACCAGTTAAATTACACGCGAAATTTCGCGAAATTTCGCGAAATATCTCTTCTCTTAACACGCCTCTGGGTCTTGTCAAGGCAAACGTATGAAACTAATTGAAAACCAAGCTAATAGACCAAATTATGTGGTTGGATCTGATCGTCCTGTGGTGCTGACGAATTAAAGTGCAATGCATGTTTGAAGTAAGTGAATTTCTAGTGAAATGGGTTTCAAGTGGGTACAGTAGGTTCAAATCCCACTTGTTCACATAATTTTATTTGTATTTTTTTTCTTCTTTATTCCAGCACAAATTCAGGATTTAAAATATGGTTACGCCAGTCCTGCCAAGATCGATAGACTGCCTCCATATAATAAGACTATTAATTCTGTTTATAGTTTGCTTGTAAGCCTACTTATTTTCGTGGCACATAAATGCAAACCTGTATGTAGTTACCAGATTTTTGTTATCGCTGAGTACATTGCAATTTTGTTTTTTACAACAACAAAACTTTAAAAAGACTCATTTAGAATTAGAATGGGAATAACTGTTGTATTTGACAAATTTCGGAGGTTGGTTCTGATTTTAGCGTCACAGATATCCGTTTTACTGTCTCCTCTCCGCGTCGACAGTAAAACTCAATTTGCGACAGTAAAACCAGAACCAATGTCCGCAATTTTTTTTATTAAATTTTGTCAAATACAACACGGTTAACCCCTGAATATAGAGAGGAAATTCGCAGAAACATGTCAAAGTGATATCATAATAAGTTATTAGCACGTCGAGTTTGTGACAGTTTAAAACCAGATTTTAATGTATATTTTATATATTATATTTAACTATATTGAACTAACTTGTCAGGGTATTTAGCGTGTGTGAATTTGACGCAAACGGAAAACACGTGTAAGACAAATAACGTGACATTCTGTTTATTTGCGAACACATATTTATTTATAACACTTTTTAATGTTCAATGTCCAATAAACAGATAAATAGACTATGTCAATTTGAACATAATTTTACAAGTAGCAAGGAATCCTTTTACGGGAAGCCTTGTTGTAACTGTTAATAACAGTTGTTATACCACGAGTTTTTATGTGGCTTGAACAAACTAGGTAATATAATAATGATATTATAACTACTTTCAGTTTAATACCATTTATATGAACGAGTGAATTAGAAAGATTCCACTTTTAATAGAACCCAATTTTTATAAAAATGGTATTGATCTGAAAGGAGCGTACGTAATATTTAATCTATTACGTACCTATATTATTAGAATTAATTGAATAGAGTTCCCCGGATAGTAACACATTACACTTTCATGACACCATTGTTTTCGTTTAGAGGTGCGGGTTCATCCATCAGCTGGTGTGCGCTTGGGAACTTCAGCATGAAAATGACATCCGCCCTTTTTTTTTTATTAAACATAACAATTAAACTGTTTTCTTCAAAGAAACATCCTTTTTTGGTAGTAGTTTGTTGTAAATTTGTGTACACAATATTGATGTTATGAATCCACAACGTGTTTTAACTATGAATGAATTTGCTGGCATGCGAGTTCTTCAAAGAAACATACTTTTTGGGGTAGTAATTTGTTGTAAATTTGTGTAGAAAACATTGATTTTCTGAATCCACATCGTGTGTCCACCATATATGAATTGTCTGGCATGCGAGGCATCATTGCATTCTCTCCATCCCCACCCCACATCCACCAACGCCCACATAAGTTGTAGAAGCAAGTGTTACATCATTAAATGCATAAAAATGTTCATATCGTCTGACAAAATGTAAAGAACACACTTAAAACGCAATATTCTAAACAATTCCCTCCGAAAGGCATTGTTCCTTCGTTATTACGATCCACTAATCACTCCCTTGTCTTTCGATCTTTAGTTTATTTCCCGAGATACGTTTCCATGGTGACAAGACTGGTATTTTCTCCGTATCGTCTGCTGACACGAACCCCTCGTTTCCTTGCATGGGTCTCCAGCACGGCAGTGTGAGAGAGCAGATTCTCAGACTGCCAATCGGCTTTTGTGTACCGGTATACGTCTTTGTCACGTTTAGGTTAGTGACGTTTTTCTCAACATTAACCACGATTCTGGTTTTTGTGTAGCTTCTGGAGACGATATCCAGCTCAATGCTATCGCCTTTAGTCGTGATGTCAATGTTTTTTATATCTGCTTCAGGTGACCCTTCTTGTGGGTTACTTCCACCAAAGAAAAATGCGGGTTGTTGGTCCTGACTTTCGTCTGGATAAAACAAAGCCTGTCCATCTTGCTTCAAGAGAAATCTTGCCGTATCGCCGCCTTGTCCTGGTGACAAGAGTGAAGAAAAGATAAGAGAATCGACGAACTTGGGTTTCTTAGAACCATTTACTCGGATTCCCATTTTCTTTGTTTTTCCGTTTTCGCAACACCGACCTTCAAGTTTAACGTCTGCGTTATTGGACAGAATCCATTTCTTTGTTTTGTCTGGATCTACGTCTGGTTTATCCTGAATCTCCATTTTCACGTAATTCAACCCAAATGGCTCAATGGCTTTTGAAAAATTTAGGTTTATGTCAAAATCCCTCTTCATACCACGGGTGTCTAGTGGAAATGTCCACCACTGTAGAGGACCAATGCTGTCTCTTATTAGTATAGAACCCAGTTTGAGGAAACTTTCAGTTAATGGATCCCTGAAATCAGCAGCCACAATGGCCTGTTTCAAACAACTGGTACCAATTGTAAATCTTGCTGTAAACAAATTTCCCCATAAATGTTGCATATCCGAGTTAAATGTGAACTTTATGGTGATGGAGTTGGTCCGTTGTGGATCTATCGTCAAAGGAAACATATTGCTGACGTTCGGGTCACTAAGGGAGATCGTGGTTTCATTGCGCTGTAACTCGCTATCCATGGTATCAAAACATTCGCTAACCTGCATTCCCAGTTCAAACACCGTGTGGGCAGCAGACGCCTGTCTCTTGCGGCGTGTAAGAGGCTGCTGAGAAGAAGGTTTCCCGGAAAATGGTACTGAGATGAAGAGTTGGGTCACAGTAGTTGTGTAAATATCGAAACGGATCTTTCCATTGGAGCATCGTAAATGATCTCTCCGAACTAAGGTCACGAGAGAATTAGTCAGACACTCGAGTGTTACTGATTGATTTACTTTGTCAAAATCCCACGGGTCTTTCGTTGATGAAACTATCGGCATGGTCGTTAAGCCTCTTTCATCTGGGTCAGGTTTGTCTGAAGTAGATGTTGATTTGTCATATTCTGAAGTAGATGCTGTTGGTTTGTCAGATTCTGAAGTAGATGCTGTTGGTTTGTCAGATTCTGAAGTAGATGGTGTTGATTTGTCAGATTCTGAAGTAGATGCTGTTGATTTGTCAGATTCTGAAGTAGATGATGTTGATTTATCATATTCTGAAGTAGATGATGTTGATTTGTCAGATTCTGAAGTAGATGATGTTGATTTGTCATATTCTGAAGTAGATGGTGTTGATTTGTCAGATTCTGCAGTAGATGATGTTGATTTGTCTGATTCTGAAGTAGATGATGTTGATTTGTCAGATTCTGAAGTAGATGCTGTTGATTTGTCTGATTCTGAAGTAGATGATGTTGATTTGTCAGATTCTGAAGTAGATGGTGTTGATTTGTCATATTCTGAAGTAGATGGTGTTGATTTGTCATATTCTGAAGTAGATGCTGTTGATTTGTCATATTCTGAAGTAGATGGTGTTGATTTGTCATATTCTGAAGTAGATGCTGTTGATTTGTCAGATTCTGAAGATGTTGGGTTTATCGAAGTTACAGATGTAAAATCAGTCATATTCTGCGATGGATCTGATTTTACAGTTTGGTCTGTATTCGTTTCAGATTGGCTGGTAGTTGCGTCACTGAAAAACATAGTGCTGGTGCCTAATGACCTTCCTTTAGGGTCAGACTTAGTAACTGTTTCTGTCTGTTGGCTGGACTCCTTATCTGTGATGCTAGAAGTGCTGGTTGGTTCTCGCCCTGTTGTGACGTCATTTCCCGCCACTGTACTGTTGGTGCAGACGAGCGATGTACCTGCAGTTATAAATAGAAATATAATAATACAATTTGCTCACACTAGTAAATACACATCAACATTTTTGAAACGTTAAAGGTACAGTCCCGAGTTTCAAGATGAGTGCTACCGTATTTACGCATCTAATTCTATTCCTCGGTTATCTGCCCTTAGCAGCAAGCAAATAGGTGGCGCTTATGATGAATTTCGTCTGGGTTCGTAGTGTTACCGTTCAATGCGTAGTCTCTATCGACAAGTAAGGGTAGGGAACATGAAAGGTGTTTGCAAAATATAACGATGCCCTTGTGTTGTGTCCATGGCTGTTTAAATCGAGGAGGAGGCGTTAAGTTCACAAGTGATGATATTATAAAAATAGAGGTGGTTAATCGCGATTAGAAGGTGTAGTCACTACAAAAGAAAATCGGTACTAGACCTTCAGCGCCTGGATGGCCCTCTATCTGTCCTAAAGGGGAGCCAACTCTGTTGCCCTGATAGGGAAGTCAGGAATGTCTCCCATTTGTAATATATTTCTGGCTATTAGAGCTTTTTTATTTATTAAAGTTAACATTTACATTTTATTACTTAAAACATCAATATGTGTACATCCAATGCGTTTGTAATAGCTTAGTATGGTCATTGGACTATTGCCTACGATAATTTAGTACGATTAAAAAGACTTTAGACAAAAGTACACGTTAAGCTACTGTAACAACGGGAGATATTCCTGACTTCCTAATACTAGATATAGAGTGGCCTCCCCTTTAGGACCGATAAAGGGCTACAAGACGTTGTAGGTCAGGTAGCGAATTTGTATAGTGATTAACTATGAATTATGGAAGTTGGAAGTTAAGCGACCTGAAGGCAGAGTTAAAATTGTTTTATAGATGTGCCAGGCTATCCGAGCGAAGATTGGGACAAAAGAACACGATGGCATTGCTATGTTTTAACTGACCGTCTTGTTCCCTTTCCTGCCGTAAGGCCTAGCTACGTAACACTGCAGGCAGACGACGGGACTCACGACCTTCATCATTTGCTTTTTGCTAAGGGCAGATAATTGAGGAATGTAACCCATTTAGATGACCAGAAACACATGGGATATACCTATACATGTGTTTATATTGTAAGCAATAATATGTAAATAAATGTTAATTTTAATAATACTAAACAAATTTTAATGCTCTATTAGCCAGAAATATGTTACAAATAGCATTAGATGCGTAAATACGGTAGCACTGTATCAAAACAGGACTGTCCCTTTAATATTATGATATGAACGAATTATTGTTTTTGAAGTCTGTACTGTGTTATGCTTCCGATGGGAAAGTCTCAGTTCTATTAATATGCGCATGGTTATCACTATGTTAGAACATAGACCGAAGAAATAGATGGCATTTGTACATAATGTTTATTGGATTGCTAATCCCCGGTGTCGACTCCAACACAGAGCGAATGCTCCGCAAAGCTCAATGGGTAGGTGTACTTCCACTTACACCGACCAGTGTTCACAACTGGTTCAACAAAAGCCGTGGTATGTACAGTCCTGTTTGTCGGAAAGTGCATATAAACGATCCATTGCTACTTATCAAGTTGGAGTAGCGGGTTTCCTCTCTCATACTAACACTGGCTTCTATCATGGACAGGCAGTCTGGATTGTTTGTCCATGACAGACGTGCTTGGACCTCAATTGGATATAAGCACGTAAATAAGATGTAACTAACTAACTAACTAACTAACTAACTAACTAATTATACTTCATGTCTGAACATTTGTAGTATGTTTTTCGTAGATAACGTTAGTTTTCTTTAACGTAGAGAAAAAAAAGGTAAACATTTTTGAAAATTAATAAAAAAAAGTCCTATTTTTGTGTCCAAATTATATAACTTTAGGTTCACAAATAAAAATATTGTAATGCAAATACATACAAAAGATCGTCAGAAAAATCCATCGTCGGCCATTGAAAAAGGCGGATTTTTCTGACGATTTTTTGTATGTATTTGCATTACAATATTTTTATATAATTTGGACACAAAAATAGGACTTTTTTTAATTTTTAAAAATGTTTACCCAGGCCTGTCACAATAACAATATCATTGTCCAAATGAGCAGCTGTCTATAAATAATTCACGTACCGCGGCTTTTGGTGGACTAGTCATAGATCACTGGTTGGAACGGGAAAAAACCCACGAGCCTACCGAGGAGGATCGACCCGTCAACCTGTCGAACCTCTGGTGGACGCTCTTGCGCCGAGTTACGTCCCCGCTCTCGCCAATATTGAATGGATATTGACATGAAATTTTGCCACGTTTTATTATCGTAAGGTTTGGTGTGTTGGTATTGATAATTATAATATATCCATTTGCTAGTCGATTTGTTTCTATATGCATTTAAATCAGAAAAATCGAAACAAAGATCTAGCCATGAAGTTCAATTTCACTTTTCACTATATTGATGATCTTATTATCTTTCCATAACTATAGCACGATAGCGGATCACCTTCCATTGATTTACCCACTTGAGTTGGGAATAATGGAAACAACAGAAACTAGAACATCTGTTTCATACATTGATCTTTGAATAGAGATTCAAAATGACACAGACTTCTACACAAAGCTGTACGATAAAAGGGAAGACTTCAACTTGCCCATAGTCAACTTCCCCTTTATGTTGAGCAACATTCCAGCTGCTCCACTTTGTGGTGTCTACATATCACAACTTCTAAGATTCTTTACGGCATGTCCATTATATGCCAATTTTAAGCAAAGCCGTTTCTGGGTTGGGTTGGGTCATTTTTGGTGTGCTTCCATCAGAAAACTGTTCGAGCACACCTGTCATGAGAACAACCTCGCCAGAGAGTTCTGTCCACGACAGGGATCAACGCCGTGTCTTGGCTCAGACGTTCTTTCAGCAGGTTTATACCATCCTTTAGGCATAGATTGATGAACACTTTCAAACCATTCTTTGGTAGACATTCAGAGGCTATTTCACGATATGACGCATCATTGACACATGATCATTGATGCACTACCTTACTTTGACTCGTTTTACGCTTTTTAACGTTTCAACGAAAACAGCGTGTAAACAACATGGATTGTTTACGACGGGTGGAGCAGGATATGCTCAACTTTCGCGAACACCTGGTATCATTACTGCGTATAGACACCAATATTAGATACTATTTCAATGAACAAATATTGTGAAGCTTACAAAATGTATTTAAAAACCGGTTGAAAGTGCATTATTAGTTTATTAATGTGAAATATACATAAAGATGTTTATTAAAATATTTATAATGTTATACTCATAATTTTAACTATTAAATTAGACACAATAAAAGCTGCTGCACCTGTCTGTTACACCGCAGTTCAGAACTAATTAAGTCTTGTCTCAGTGAGATCTATTGCAAGTCTTTGAGTCACGCTAACAGAGTAGTAACGGCTACAAGACAAATTGTTTCAAAAACGTCATACTAGGTCCATTCTTGTAACACAATTTCTTTTTCTGTTCTGGGTCCACCTTTTCTAGGAACAGCGTAAACACGACCCACCCAGCAAAGAGACCCCTGCCATGTTATTTATGTCTACTAGTGTCCTATTTTCGTGATCTATTTTCGTGATCTATTTAAGTCCAAGCAAACGTTCTGCAAATCGTACAAAGCTCCTCACACCAGTCAAGCTTTTCTCACCAGTCAAACTTTGCTCACCAGTCAAACTTTTGTTACCAGGCAAGCTTTGCTCACCAGTCGAGCTTTGGCTACCAGGCAAGCTTTGCTCACCAGTCGAGCTTTGGCTACCAGTCGAGCTTTGGCTACCAGTCAAGCTTTGCTTACCAGTCAAGCTTTTCTCACCAGTCAAGTTGTGCGCACCACTCAAGCTTTGCTCACCTTGTTCAGTGGTAACGTCTGTCCTATCAGCTGCACTGTTCGGTCCCGTCTGTCTGCCATCCGGCTCTTTCAGTTTTCCTAATATGCACAAACGAATAATCTCTTGTTGCGAAAGATTATACATCTGACCGGAAGTCCTCGCTTTCGGCTTGTCGCCTGCACATGTTATGTCTTTCAATGTCAGGTCCTCACCGAACCCGACGACAACTTGATCGAGTTCGACGCCGTAGCAGTCGGCGGTGACTACCTTGACGGTGACAGTCTGCCGACCAGCCGGAAGTAAGCGAGGTGCGCCTATCTGTCCTGTGCTGTAGAAATTGTTCCAGCTGAAGCCCCAGTTGGTGTTCCGCGAAGAGGTAAAGTTTCCTATAGCATTTCGAATATCCCACTTAAGTAGCACACGGTCCACGCCTCCGTCGTTGGAGATGAAGATGTCATCCACGGTGACCAGAGACGCTCTGGGAAGACAGAAAGTTAGTTTGATGAATTCACCCTGGAAGAGTAACAGTGAACGTTGATTCCGAGCGTTAGACCTGGGTAGGATTCTTCCTTGGAAACCTCCCTGTTCCAAGGCAATTTCATCCAGTTCGAAAGCGATTTTACCGGCCAGTGATGGTGTGAAAAGCAACGCCAAAGCGAGAGCACACATAAACGTCGAGTCCATGACTGCTTTTGGACAACAATGCGCTCTTGCATTCATTTTAAAGGTTCTGTGGGAACCAGCGACACCACTACACTGTTATGTTTCCCGCCGATGTTTAACTTAATCGCCGACACTTTCTACATATGTACCCGGGAGATGACATAAGTGTGATGTGTGTAGGTGTGGGAAAGGGGTCGACTCAAAAGTAGTTTGATACATACAGGTGTAGTGGAATGCCCGATTGCCATCTCTTCACAAGTCTGTGTGTCGTTTACTGTGTGTGCAGTGTACTTTGTTTAAAGTCAAATAATGAATTTATGTTTTAGGATCTGTCCGATAAAACAAGCTATTGGCGTCTACATATCACAACTTCTGAGATACTTTAGGGCATGTTCATTATGACACGATCTGTTCTGGTTCAGATGGTGTTCCACCAGGTTGTAAGTTATAACATTCATGAAGCGCATGGTGAAAACTTTCAAAATGTTTTACGATAGACACTTGGGAATTATTTCACGCGTGGGCGCATCATTGACACACACACGACTTTTGATGCAATACCATACTTTGACCTGTATGTTTTCATATTTTTAATGAAAATACCATACAAAACAAAATGGCTGTGCTTATGACGGGTGGCGCCAGTAGGGAAGGATACGCTTACGTTTTGCGAACACCTGTTATCGTGAGTACATGCAATCTCGACTTTTTGGTTGTAATATTCCTTCGACTCTGTCTTGTGCAGAGATACACGTTTGTCCATGTCAGTGGATGTGTCGTTTAGATCCATTCAGAGGTCTAGATTAAAATATATAAATGTAATAATATTTCAAGTTGTATTTTAGACTTTAAATAAATGTAAATGTTTCAAAATGCGAGTTTACTCGTACGATGGCTTGGTGACTATGTCCACTTGTTTGCGGCATTTGGTGTTTTGTTCCACGCTTTGGTGGTGGAAGTGTACTTCCACTGGCACCGACCAGAGTAGCGGGATTCCTCTCTCATACTAAAACTAACTTCAGTCCTGGACAGGCAGTCGAGGCAGCTAGACTGCGTGGCCATGATAGACGTGCTTGGACATTAATTGGATATAATTGACCTTTGCATAGCAATTCAAAACAGGCCTCTGTACAAAGCTGTACGATAACAGTAATGACATCTACTTTTAAATAGTCAAATTTCCTTTAATGGTGTCTACATATCACAACTTCTGAGATATTTAGAGCATATAATATTATATTAATTAAATCCCAATTGTAAGCAACGCCATGTCCTTCTGGCTCAGAAGTTGTTTCATCTGGGTTATACCATCCATGGGCTCGTAACAACTTTCAAAATGTTCTATGGTAGACACTCAGAGGCTGTTTTACGATGTATAACCTATCATTGACACAGATGTCTCATGAAATACCTTACTTAACCTGTTTTATCGTTTTGATGAAGAGAGCGGACACACAACATGGTTGTGCTTACTACAGGTGCCACCGGTGGAGCAGGACGCATCCACTTTACGCGAACACCAGCTATCATCATTCGCTGTGTTTAGCAGATTCGTGAGTACATACCATTTGTACTTTGTTGCAATATCCCTTCGACTCTGCCTTGTGCAGAGATACGAATTTGGCCAAGTCAGTGCTTTGTCCATAGACATACAGAAAGTAAATTTCGTACACGTCAGTTTGAGACATTTCCTCTTATGTCCAACAACATTCCATCTGCTCCAGCATTATTATTATAGTCTGCAAATCACTTCTCAGATATTAACTATAAAATAATGGGTCTTGTTCATTATAATTTATATGTCGATTTTAAGCAACGCCATGTCCTTTTAGCTCTGGAACTATTTCATCAAGTTTGTAACATTCACGGTCTGGTCAAACCCCTTTCAAAAATGTTATGGTAGACAGTCATGCAGATGCGAGTTTACGATAATTACGTATCATTGACAAAAGTGATCATGTAAAAGTAAAGTTTGTTTTATTTAACGACGCCACTAGAAACACATCGATTACAAATAAGCGATTATTGGACGTCAGACGCATGGTTATATGACACATGGTCACAGAGGAAACCCGCTGCCGCCGCTTCATGGGCTACTCTTACCGAAAAACACCAAGGGGTCTTTTATGTGAACTATCCCATAGACAGGATAGCACACACCACGGGATCCCTGGCTCAAAAGTGATGTGTGAGGTTTGGAACCTGCTTGTGCAGATACCATACGCATTTGGCTGTGTTAATGTGTTTTTCGTTTAGAGTTTAAAGACAACAGATTGGCTGCCCCATGTGTCAATTTCGAGGCTAATTTAACTCAGGTCACGTAGGCAGTATATAAACATAACAATATTTGGACTTCTATATTGGGTAAAATTACTTAGCTCTGGGAAAGATTGCGCCCAATACAGCGTTACACGTTAACTCATTATATATGAATGGACTTCTACACCGGTATCCATAGTGGAGTGGTTAACGCATCGGGTTTAAAACTGGTAGGTACTGGGTTCAAATCCCCTTCGTGGCATATGGGATTTAAAAATCCCAGTCCGGCTCCAACCCAGAGCAAGTGCTCCACATGGCTCAATGGGTAGGTGTATATTCACTCAGACTGACCAGTGGCCACAACTGGTGTAACAAAGGCTGTGGTATGTACTGTCCTGTATGTGGGTAAGTGTATAAACAAGATTTCTTGCTACTTATCAAATAGGAGTAGCGAGTTTCTTCTCATACTAACACTAACTTTTTGTTCTGGACAGACATGCTGAAACCTTAGTTATATATCTAACGAGTCTTCTACGTGTTGTGTTGCGTTTGTATGCCTGTAGTCTTAATGATCCACTTGCGGTATTAGTAGGCCTATAGTGTTAATAATAGTGGGGTTTTTTTTATTCATAGATCTACAATACACCTAATTTTCTTTGAGGAATCCCTACATGGTATAAAACTACATGTATATAACGTGGAGTAGATCTACAAAGGTTGGTCTCTGTTGATGACGTTTTATTGACATAGGTACGGAAAATCTGCTCCAAAATGACACTGTACTGAGGAAGTTTGCTTCCAACAGTGTAACTATAAAGTCAAATTAGTTTGTATTTGCCCGATTATAAATTAACCGCAAACTGTTTTTTATCCATTTCAGCAGTGCATGTGAATTCCGCCATTACGATGCCAATCCTTCGGTAAATGCGCGCGAATATGCCCAGTATGTTCACCTGCGTACGGTTGCATGTTTGACGCTGGTAAACTCCATGGGCGAACTGGCACGTCGGGCTACCAGAGTTAAATGTCAACTTTTTCTCTTACAGTCAGAATGTACTTCATAATTTCCTCCCGCATTGTTCTTGATATCAAATGTACGTAACTAAAAATAAAGTTTGTTTGTTTAACAACGCCACTGCAACACATCGATTATAAATCAGCGGTTATTGGGCATCAGACGCATGGTTATATTGACACATGTTCACAGAAGAAAACACGCTGTCGCCGCTTCATGGGCTACTCTTACCGAAAAACAGCAACGGCTCTTTTATGTGCACTATCCCATAGACAGGATAATACACACCACGGCATTTGATAAACCAGTCGTGTACCACTGGCTGGAACTGAAAATAGCCCATAAAATGTTTTTCGCTGTGGTCATATCAATGGCTCTTTTTTGTAATATTTAATACCCCCAAAAATGCGAATTATATTTAGTAATAATGCTAATTTTAGTAATAATGCTAATTTTAGTAATAATGCTAATTTCAGTAATAATGCTAATTTTAGTAATAATGCTAATTTTAGTAATAATGCTAATTTGAGTAATAATGCTAATTTTAGTAATAATGCTAATTTTAGTAGTAATTAATGCTAATTTTAGTAGTAATTAATGCTAATTTCAGTAATAATGTTAATTTTAGTAATAATGCTAATTTCAGTAATAATGCTAATTTTAGTAGTAATTAATGCAAATTTTAGTAATAATGCTAATTTCAGTAATAATGCTAATTTTAGTAGTAATTAATGCAAATTATAGTAATAATGCTAATTTTAGTAATAATGCTAATCTTAGTAGTAATTAATGCTAATTTTAGTAATAATGCTAATTTTAGTAATAATGCTAACTTTAGTAGTAATTAATGCTAATTTTAGTAATAATGCTAATTTTAGTCGTAATTAATGCAAATTTTCGTAACAATGCTAATTTTAGCAATAATGCTAATTTTAGTAATAATGCTAATTATAGTAATAATGCTAATTTCAGTAATAATACCAATTTTAGTAATAATGCTAATTTTAGTAATAATGCTAATTTTAGTAGTAATTAATGCTAATTTTAGTAATAATGCTAATTTCAGTAATAATGCTAATTTTAGTAGTAGTTAATGCTAATTTTAGTAATAATGCTAATTTCAGTAATAATGCTAATTTTAGGAGTAATTAATGCTAATTTTAGTAATAATGCTAATGTCAGTAATAATGCTAATTTTAGCAATGATGCTAATTTTAGTATTAATATACCAATTTTAGTAATAATGCTAATTTTAGTAATAATGCTAATTTTAGTAGTAATTAATGCTAATTTTAGTAATAA
>JAULBR010085519.1:0-13170 GCA_032355825.1 Melanodrymia aurantiaca
GCAATTTGTTTTTAAAATTGTGATTAGCAGTTTTGGGAATGGAAAAGCAACTAGTGGAGTTTGATTAGCACTTATATTATGTACAATGAGTAGTAATATTGCATCGCGATTACAAGATTTTGCATCGCAAATTGCGATACGAACCCGGTCATTTTGAAGCCTGAATACACACCACAGCCTTTCATGAACCAATCGTGGATCACTGGAGGGAACAGAAAATAACCCAAAGGGTCCACTGGGCAGAATCTATCCTTTGACCTATCAGATCTCAGGCAGATGCTCTTGCTTTGTGCAACCTCCCCCTCCCCTCCCGTTATCTTTATGCGAGCGCCAGAATATTATACACCATAAGCAATAAAAGTGGGAATCATGTGAGCCTAAAGTAAATCTTAGTGGGATAATTCTGGATCAAAGACTATCAATAGAGCACATCACCGACAGAAGTTTGTCTGCGACATATGGCGGCAAAACATATGGAGATCCACACAAATTGAGCAAAGTGCTTTCGGTGCACCTACTACATACTACATGTAGTTAGCGTCCATGATTTATTGCAACTTGTTGTATATGCAGAAAATACATGTAATGGTTATCCAAGTGAGTTTGTTCTATTTTAAAGAGCAAATGTTCAGGTTGATTGACGGGCACTATTAAATATGGAAGAAATGTAAAACTGACTGACTGACATCTTGTCTATTTTTTATAGATCTTTTTACTGGGTCAGTTACAAATTAGATGGAATCAAAAGGACAGACCTGTTCAGATTTAATGTACATGAATTCCATTAAAAACAGCAGACCTGTCAAAATTTCTCTTTTCAGTAGGAATCTCTTGTTATTTCATCAACATCTTTTCTCCTACCCAGGAGGAATCCTCTTCTGGGAATTTTTTTTTCTAAGAATACACAAATTCCTAACTACCTTTTAAAAAACCATACAGGAAGTTTTTATTTAATTTGCCCATTTTGGCTGATTTCAGTTTCTGACATCATGAGTTGTAATCAGCTGAAGTGTTCTAAGTATTGGTTTCTATCCTGATGATGTTAACATTTTATTAACGAAACGTAGAGTTGATTTTAACTACAATCTAGGGTTGCTTACAGTAGAAACATTTTTTAGTTTTGCCATAAGTATTTTTAAGCATTCTTTGCCAAAGTTAGAATTGTGGAATATACATGTATGAAGTCAAATGGAACCTCTGAGGCACAAGTTTCACAACTTACTAAGCCATCTCCTTACATGGTATGATATCAGCAACAAGCTATAATAATAGCAGTCACTTTTCAATGTGTTCTGGATCCTTCAAATTCCATTACAATTACCTTTTTACAAGAGTAAAATTTATTTTGTAAATATCAACAGTCTCCATTTTTGTTCCTCTCCAAGAATCAGACACGAATACGTCACTTTTTTCTGTCAAATATTCTCAGAGACTGCAGTATTTCCAAAATGCTGAATTCTCTTGATCAAATTACATATTGCCAGACCTGTCAACTTGTCAAAGAAGACTAAGCCCAAAAAAATAGGGATTTAGACCAAAAAGAAATCGCTTCACATTACAAAATACATAAAGACTTTAAAATTATTTTACCTCAGAATGTGTGTTTCAGACATAATAATTTTTTTTAAATGTAATATGAGAATAAAACACCATTTTTTAACTCATTATACATCCCACAATTCGTACATTGGCAAAGAATAATTTTTAGCAACTGTACGCTCGGAACACTTCAGTTGATTACAAAACATGATGTCGGAAACCAAAATCAGCCAAAATGGGCAAATAAAATACCTCATGCATGGTTTTTCATAAGTTAGATACTTGTAGTAAGTTATGTATTGTGAGAAATATTTTATTTCTCAGGAGAAAATTGAATATTCCTCCTGGGTAGGAGAAAAGGAGGAATGATGAATTTGAAAAAACATGGATACTCCTATGGGGAAAACAGGAGGGTTAACAGATCTGAGAGAAAATTCTTCCTGGGCAGGAGAAAAGGAGGAATGATGAATTAATATCAGGAGACTATTGCAGAAAACAGCTCTGAGTATTTCCAAAATATTGAATCTCCTTGATAACATTACATTTTGCAGCTTGACAACATGTTTTCAAAATCTTAAAATTTTGCCTGCAACCTATCATCAATGGATGAATGTCTGTAAATATTTTGTTCTGGTGTCTGCTTATTTATGTTACGTAATAACATCTGTTTCGGATTACGACGGATATCTACGACAGGAGGAAAATCGTCATATTATTATATCACTGGAAGGAAAATGAATATATCAAATACCAATATGTAAATAATACATTATTTCATCTGTCAAAGTGGCAATTTTGACAGAAATATGTTGTCATGGAAATGCACCACCAACAGCAGCTGCCCGTGAAATGTCACAAATGTTACCTCCTGGAGTAAAATTTGTTTCGGCTGGTGCTAATTTTTGACAGAAATGTTATTGTTAGGAATACATATACCTTCAGTTATTTTCAATCTGTTGAGAATGACATAAACTTAAAACTAATAATAACAGATTATCGATGTGACAGAAACATGCAAGCCAAATTCTAGTGAATGAAACAAAAAAGTTTGTTTAAAGCCACAATGCCTGGTTTTAAGATGAGTGCCACCGTCCTTGTGAAGTGAATGCTATTATTAAAATTGACATTTATTGATATCTTATTGCTTACGATATCAATATATACCAATGTGTTTCTTGTCATCTAAATTGTTATGGTACTAGTAGCTTAATGTATACTTTTTCCTACAATCATTTGTCATGTTAGTACACATTGATTTCTAATCATCGGTTTTTGAATGACAAATGCACAGTTATATCAACACATGGTCACAGAGGGAACTCACTGCAACCACATAGGCTATGCTTAACGAACAGCAAGGGAGCTTTTATGAGTGCTTTACCATAGACAGGACAGCACACATCAAAGCCTTTGATGGACTAGTCATGGATCATTGGTTGGAATAAAAAATAACCCAACAGATTTTTTGAGGAGCATCAATCGATCCCTTGACCCATTGAACTACATCCTGCTCTACGAGTTCACTGAGGAGGATCGATCCCTTGACCCATTGAACCTCAAGCAGATGCTCAGATTCACTGAGGAGGATCGATCCCTTGACCCATTGAACGACAGGCAGATGCTCAGATTCACTGAGGAGGATTGATCCCTTGACCCATTGAACCTCAGGCGGATGCTCTTGCACTGAGCTACGTCCTGCTTCCTCTAGTGAATTAAGTCACACAACCGGTCTTATCTGCTTCTGTAAAGAAGCTAGGGAAGATCACAGGTCATGCTACAACTAGCTTGAAACCATAACGTATCCTAACGAAAGCGTCAAATCTGTTTGAGTTATTTTTTACCATGAAATTAAATGGCAGTCAAGGCATTGGATAGCAAAAGAAAAACAACCGAAGACGCTTTTCAAGTTTTAATCGCATAAACGACATTCTCATGTGTGCCAGCCATCACAATGCCAGTCCAAGAAAGAAAGGGCAGGAAACTCTAGATGATGTTTGTTTATTCTATGACAAAGGCCTAATGGCATGTTACATAGACCGGTGTCTGAATGACAATGTCTGGCAATGCTATCAGTGACAGAGACGTCATTACCCAGTAGATGAGAAAAGCTGATTTGGTGCAGACGTACAACCATTTACAACTAAATATATACAGATAGCATTTAAAAAAGACGGATCTATCTTCCTCTGGGACCACCCATTGCCTTTTAACTGTGTCCGTGTGATGTCATGCGGGAAGCATCTGCGTTTGAAATCAGTTCGGTTAACGATATACTTGCTGAACATGCACTAGGAAGAGTTAAATATTCAACAAGGTTTTCGGAAACTAATAGTACCTTGTACATGTAGTTATACTTCTGTGAATGAACTTGGCCTTTTGAACTCATTCCTTCCAAACCTATAACTCTGATCTTCGAACACGGATTGTGAAATATGTCTGAATTCGGATTCCAATTCAACGTCACTGCTATTGTAACTTCAACTGAATTCCATCCCAATCCAATTCCAGATGTTATTACTTCACCTATAAATCTATACCTATAAAACATACACCTAATTTCTTGAATGGTTTACAGGCAGATCAAATTGGTGTATTTTTTGAAAATTGTGATTCCCATGAACAAATTCCTCCTGAACAAGAGAAAATGACAAATAAAATGATGAAATAACAGGAGACTCCTATGGAAAACAAGAGGGTTGACAGATCTGGAACTTATATTACTGTTTTCCTGGTTAGGAGAAAAGGAGGAATGATGAAATAACAGGAGACTCCTATGGAAAACAAGAGGGTTGACAGATCAACAACAGCATATACACACTGTAGATACTTTTGTTCCCCCTTTGCTTTGAGACATGTAGAAATACATTCTTTTCATTTTGTTGTTTAGATAATGTAGATGTACAACATTGTTTCCCATTCGGTTTTAGATATTTTGATGTACAAAATGTGCTTGCTTAGTGAAACAGAATGCTGTGTTGTGTTATCTGGTGATACAAAAGTATGTGTTATGTTAATAGGGAGAACAACACGATAAAGTCAACAGGCAATAACTGCCGGCCTGTCTCACTGAGCCTTTTGTCACTCAGTAGGTGGATGTTTATCTCATCAATCACAGGAACCACTTACATACCCAAATAATGCACCAAAACATCTACACCATCTAAGGAATTTCTGCTTCTGGCCTAGTCTTGCAACTTTCCAAATTATCATTAATGGCCATCTCTAGCTGTGCTATTCAGAATGGAGATAGGAACTCTGATAAACATGTTCTGCAAACACTTTAGAAATGTATATTAGAGACATATTTTATTGCCTACATGTGAGTGTGTGTATTAAGGCGATGTGTGCAGGGTGATTTAGGAAGTCAAAATCCCTTCTACTGTATAAACTAAAGTTATATTTCAATTTAAAAAAAGGTTTTTTTAACATCACAAATTTTTGAAAGTTATGCTACATGTATGACGTCTCCTGCTAAAATTTCTGGGAATGCATGTGATATTTAAATATTTACAGTAACCATTATTTGAAGATTTACAGTACTATATAATTATGCTGGTAAAAAAAAAGATTTCACATGACAAAGTTTTGAAAGTAGTGCTATAACATTCTGATGGTAACATTTTTGACAATGCAATTGATATTTAAATATTTAAGGTCGCCATTATTAGAAGATTTACGGTATTATATATGCTGATATAATATGCTTACAAGACCTGGGTGGTGAGCCAAGATTGTGCCCCGATAGGTCCTGTGAGATGGAACACCTTGTGCCTTGTTCTCTCAAACCGAGTCTAACAAGCAGCTGAAAAGTCACGAATATCCTAGACCTGTTAACACATTTAAGTAGAAATACCAAAAAACAACTATTTTATCTGATGTTCAGTTTACCTACATGTATAACAGTCTGTTAGGGATAGTGCGTAAATGTCAATGCGGGGGTGGGACGTAGCACAGCGCAAGAGCTACTGCCTGTGGGTCAATGGGTCTAAGGATCAATCCTCCTCAGTGGACCTGTTGGGTTTCCCATTTCAACCAGTGATCTATGACTGGTCCATCAAAGACCATGGTGTTGAGCTATCATGTCTGTGGGAAAGTGCACATAAAAGATCCCTTGCTGTTATTCAGTAAAAGTAGACTATATGATGGTAGCAAGCGTCCTCTGTGACCAAGTGTATTTGACATCCAATAACCACAGATTAATAACCAACGGTTGTTACCTTTAAATGGCAATGGTTTCCCAATCTGCACATTGGAAGGCTGGATGAATTCCTGAGATTGTATTAGATATCATGAATTTATACTGCGCAAAGCAACTTTGTCACAATGCGATATATACATTGTAAGGCTACTTCACTGTTTTATATTCAGCAGCAAATGTATAAATTGTTTTGTCAGGTCAAAGTCTACTGTGCTTGAACCTTAATTGGATATATATAGGCACGTAAATTTTTATTCAGAATCCAAATCCGAAAGTCTACTTTATAAGAATCACCTTATTATTATTGTCGTTATTGCCAACGCCAGTTTTGTTTATTATTTAGATCTGCAGTACTCAAACATTATTGGGCCAAATATTGTAAACAAATTCCATATAATATGGACAATATTTTGGAACACGGAGGTTCACATTTTCTAAAACATGCATTTCCGCTAAGCAGCTTTGGAAATCCTTGATACTAACAATATAAATATATTGATTATTAATTGGTCATAAATCACCCATTATCAATACCATTAAATCCTATTATTGCCAGCCCAAAAGAGCAGTGGATATAATTATAGCTTATTTCCACTTCCATCATCTTAACAGCAGCTTTTTAATATCTTTTATCAAACATATTCTGTGGAAAACATTATTTGTGAGATGGCTGCAAGCCAAATTACAGGGATCATCATTTTGTTTTATAATACAATTTGGCACGATCGTCATATACATATTAAATAAACACAAATTTAAAACTGTATTCATTAAATTACTAATGCCATTACATGTACATGTATATTGTTAAAAAATTCTTTATTTTAAGATATTTTCTTATACACACCATAACAAATAATGACGCAGTACTTGGATATTAAGCAAGTGCAGGTCTCTCACCACAGTTCTAAAATACTACAATAAATCTGTTAACTTATTAAACCTTCTTAATTTCATATCTGTGATTCACTAATGACCATAGAAATCCTTCTATATGAGTAATGCTCTAAGAAGTACATGTGCAGTTACTACATTTTGTGACAATATGTGATAAAGGCTGGTGATTTCGAATATGCAAAACATTTTTAGGTCGTATCTTGAGACCTTCTGACTCTCATGTGAGGAGTCCTCCACAGCATAAAACATTTTATGGGCTATTTTCTGTTCCAGCCAGTCGAACATGGACTGGTTTATCAAATTTTGTGGTGTGTGTTATCCTGTCTATGGGATAGTGCACATAAAAGACCCCTTGATGTTTTTCGGTAAGGGTAGCCCATGAAGCGGCGACAGCGGTTTTCCTCTGAGACCATGTGTCAATATAACCATGCATCTGACGTCCAATAACCGCTGATTTGTAATGGATGTGTTTCTAGTGGCGTCGTTAAATACAACTCATGTGAGGACAGATTGATTATATTCCCCTGAATATCATGTCCCCGGAAATAAGATATGTCAAGTACTAAAACGTACATAAAGTATTAAAAGTTGTGACATCGCGAATGAACTTAATCGCTAATATCTTAATTACTATATCTATTATCTAGCATTGCAACCTTGAACTCTGTTCCAATCGGCCACTTCACCTTGACTGACCCGACCCCTTAACACATTGCATTCTTTGCACATATGGCTTCATTCTTACTAGCTCTTTCACTGTTTTGTTTGTTTTGCTTTGTTGCTTGTAAGAAACACATGGTTATCCTCATGAGCCGGTACAGTGTTCTTGCAACAAACACCGCCTTCAAAGTGTGGGATGTTGTTTCACTGTTATACCACTGTGCTGTCATTGTTTACAGCCATGTGTAACTGTGTTCCTGCTTGCTATAAAGGAATAATATTCTGTAATCAATCTTATACTGTATGTAGTGCTCGGACCAGTTTTACCAAGCGATTTGTAGCTACTATCAAACTAATACCCCTGTCATACTCGATCTACTGCGATCACGCTGGCGCTCCCACTGCGACCTGCCCTGCGTTCAATAGCGCGAGCGTTTTTCTACCGACACAAACAATTTGACTGGTACCGATCGTGTAGTATCATATCACATTCAATTATTTTAGATGCAAACATCGGTGTCAAAACGTTTTGTGACGGTAGCTGAACGCCCGCGCTATTGAACGCAGGGCAAGTCGCAGTGGGAGCGCCAGCGTGATCGCAGCAGAGTGTGAGAGGGGTAGCAGAACGCTCGCGCTATTGAACGCAGGGCAAGTCGCAGTGGGAGCGCCAGCGTGATCGCAGCAGAGTGTGAGAGGGGTATAAAGGTAATTGGATCCAAGAACGATTTGCGTCTGCGAGTAATATGTCACAAATTCGCAAAAACACATGACATCTCAGCTACTATACCCATTATAGTCGTATCACTAAACATAATCGATGGAAATCTCTTTACTTACTACGTTTACGTCCACAACTAGTCGTAAACTAGACTTACGGTGTGTTTTTAGAAATTGGCTCGAGATGGTTGGTCTGTCTCGGTCTTAACATTCAGTACACCATTAAAAAGCGCTCGCGGACCTTATAAACGTGAAGCGCTTGCTACAACTCGCTTGCTGAACGCGAACAATATTTTTTTGTAATAACTGATCAAAGGCGTATTATAGAGTTAGAACTGATTAACTATGGGATAGTATGTGTTATAAGCAATCTTTATTGTGGTGTGTGATTTAGAAACATATTTTCCATTGAGTCTAGCGGAGCACTCACTCTGGGTTGGAGTCGAAAAGTGAGATCCATCCGAGGGATTCGAACACCACTACACCACGGAGGCCGGTATTATTTGAGGGTTTGAGGGGCGGGTAAGTACCCCACCCTGACTCTTCCGGCATCGCAGACTACAGGTAATAATTAACAAAACAGTAGAAGGCACAATTGGCTAATAACTTTTTTATATTTATAAACACAATATATGTTTAATTAGATAAAATATGGTAAAATGAAACAATTTTTACCATTAATTTTGTGCATGACAAAATCGTCCTATACATAATATCTACAGACGTAATTAAGTTTTTTTAAACAAAATCTTATTACATGCCTTGGGACGTGGCCTATCTATGCGTGACAATATCTGACACGCACCACACGCTACCCCCACTGGGGAACAATTCAATTTGGCCAAGGCAAGACTATAATGTGTTTTCCGTAAGTCGTGGCGCATACGTTTCTATGTTTTAGTGTAGGCATTCACTGCGCGCTTTTCCCCGCTTGTCAGCTCCAATTGAGGGGCGTATGAATACAAGATGAAATATGGGACAGTTGTATGTGAGTAATTAGTGTCGCGGTGTGTTCTATTCTGCCTATCTTCTGTTTTAATTCCCTCCGGGAGGTTCGAACACATCTCCCGCCTCGCCTCGTCATAAAAGAGAATAACCGTTATACGTTATAGCTGTTTTGCAGCTCACACGGAACGGAGCTCTAACAGTCGTTATAAGTGTGCTAAACATATTAACGTTATAGACAGGACAAGTGTTCCTCTTCTATAATGTTTAAGGGCGGATCCAGGGGGTCTAACCCCCTAAATATTATGGTGTTGTCGATCCAGTCCCCAACTTCTAAAATTATTCTTATGCATTTTATGACGTAGGCCTATTATGTATATTTTTTTGGGTTTTACAATTGAAATTTATTTTTTTAAATCTATTTTTCTATGACTTGACATTTAACATCGTACCCTTTTCATGTGTTAGTAATTTGCCCGTTTGTATTAAAGGCACCCCCCCCCCCACCCACAGACAAAGCAGTGATGATACTAGGTGTTCGCGAAATTTTAGCATATCCTGCTCCATCGGTGGCTCTGGGCGTAAGCACAGCCACAATGTTTGTCCGCTGTCTTCATCGAAACTAAAAGGACATTAAAATGTAAATACAAGTCCAGTTTATTCAGACGGTTTTTTTTGCATTCAGTTGTATTCGCTAGTTAAAGATGGTTCAATAATTATTTATGGACTTTAAACTAGTAAGGACAGTGTTTCGAATTTAGGACGAATACATAGCGTCATCACTATTTACACTGTGGTTCATGTGTGTATGCAATATAAATAATATAAAATATGTCAAAAATAAATTATTTAATATAAAATAATATTTATATTTGATAAAAGGAGAAAATTTTACAAAGTGAAGCGGGGCCTATAACACCCCACCCCTATTCAGGCGGCCCTTCACGAAGGCAACATTAAGTCCAAGATGCAAGATTTATTTAACAACAGTCAGACACATTATAATGTGTAACAAGAGGACATAATTATTACGACAATGCAAAACATAATATGAACAAACATGACAATAACAAACATTAAAGACCACCGCTCAGGACGTTTCAAGCAAAAGTTTCCGCTCTGCTGCATCTCTAGACACCACGTGACAAGAGGCATTCAGCTAGGTCTGAGAGAAAATGACATTGGGCTTCGCTTCGCTTCACTCCAGATAATAGCGTGACCTTAAACAGTGTTATAACTGTTCAAAATGCTATTTTTAGCGACAGATGCGTATATTGTAAACGGAGCAATGTTTACGTAATATAATGACATTTTGACATTTCTGTTGTTGTTTGTAGTCATATAATAAATGTATGCAATTATGTAGATGAACAAGGACAGTGTTTTTGCTTGTTATAATGATTATACGCAAATTAATTGTATTTTGGCTGGCTCCATTGCTTGCGTCACGAGAAATGGTGAGCGATCGTCTTTAAACCTCAACTGTCCATTAGGCCAATACAAATAATTACGTGTGTTTAGGGTAACAGGGCAGGGAGGCTTAGATAAAAGATAAAGTTTGTTTAAATGACACAACTGGAACACATTGATTATTAATCAGCAGTTATTAGATGTCCAATGCATGGTTATATCGACACTTGGTCACAGAGGAAACCAGCTGCCACCACCTAACAGCAAGGGATCTTTTATGTGCACTTTCCTTTCAACAGAATGGCACACACCACAGCCTTTGATAAACCGGTTGTGGATCACTGGTTGGAGTGGGAAATAACAAAACAGGTCCCCTGGGGAGGATGGATTCTTCAAACCATTGATCCTCAGACAGATGTGCTTATGCTGAGCTACGTCCCGCCCCTTCTTTGTCTAAAGATTCAACTCGACACAGACAAAACAGTTGCAAATAGCTTTTATTTTAAATTATTCTTTTTTACATACGGTTGTGTTATTTTGCAGTAGTAAAATTTACATTGTTGAAACAGAATTTCATCTATTAATTATTATAAATATGTAATGTGTTAATTACATGTATATTGTTTATTTTTCAGCCCTGTGCCAGCTTCTATAAGAACAAATAACACTACAATGGAGGAGACAAAAATGTCTGCAGTACGGCGGACCTTCTGTCTGTTCGTGGCCTTTGATCTTATTTTCACCTTCATTTTGTGGGTCATCTATACACAGGTAATCTTTTCTAACTCAGGGCTTCTAGAATACAATGGTCCGATGCCCACAGCCAGTTATTTTTACACACGGGCCATTAAATAATTGCTTTGGCCGTGTCCGATGGCCAGTAAAAAAATTATTTACTTACATTTGTTTTTTTTATATTGGTATTTAAAAGTTGGGCAAGTGAATTTTCAGCCATGGCCAGTGAATTTTCAAATTGCCCCATGGCAAGTGAAAATGAAAACATTTCTAGAACCCCTGTAACTGCACAGCTTTTGTTTCTTATCTCAGTTGTCATACTAATATGGTGCATTTGATCGCCAGATGCATTGTAAGAAACCATGGTCGGAAATGTGGAGTATGTAAAATTCCAATGTTCACTAACGCAAACATTTACAAAAACCAAAATTTCCCTTTTTTTCCTGTCGAACGAGTTATTATTTTTTCCGCAATTTTCCAAAAAGGGTTCGAAGAATAATGGTCCAAATTATACCCTGGACGATGAACGATGCTGCCTTCTGTAGTTCACCTGATATGGTACATCTTCTGGGGTGTTGTTGTAGTTGTCCTGGGGTGGTATTTATCAAGTGACTTAAATCAGAAATAAGAAAAAAATTAAGTCTCTACGATTGTGACTTCAGTTCTGAGAAAAAGATAACCCCTAGACATAAGTTTTGGCCGTTTTTTACTTAAGTCTTAAGTTTCCTCCTGAGGTGTTGTAAGAATTCTACAAAAACTTTAGCTTACTTTGTTGTCTTACCTTATTCAATTTAATGAAACTTAAGTCAAAACTTAAGAAAAACTTAAGTTGTTTGATAAATACCGCCCGTGGTACGTAAAAACTCAAATTAGTTAATTAGTTATAACTTTTTTACGTGCAATTAAGGTTCAATTGATAGTTTAGCTAAGTTATGGTAGATATTGTTCGAACACCAGGTACGTAAACTCAAATTAGTTAATTAGTTATAACTTTTTTACGTGCTTATGTCCAATTAAAGTCCTGTTGATAGTTTAACTAAGTATGGTAGATATTGTGCGAACACCAGGTACATAACTTAAATTAGTTAATTATAGCTTACTTAATTAATTTTTTTTACCTAATTCACAAAAAATAGTCTCTAGATATAAAGTAAAGTTTGTTTTATTTAACGATGGCACTAGAAATACATTGATTATAAATCAGCGGTTATTGGACGTCAGACGCATGGTTATATTGACACATGGTCACTGACACATGGTCACAGAGGAAACCCGCTATCGCCACTCTTACCGACAAACAGCTATGGGTCTTTTGTGTGCACTATCCCATAGACAGAATAGCACACACCACAGATTTTTCATCCCAGTACTGATTCAACCCAGATTGAGGGCCATATATAATAGCAAAAATCTAAAATACTAATAATAAAAATTTAATATAAATATTATAATTTTTTTTTTAAATGAGTGCCAAAGTCCCAATAGCTCTAATAACTCCTACATCTCCAACCACCCTGTACCCCCTCCCCTCCCCTCCCCCCACCCTCTGCCTTGGATCTGCCCTTGAAAACTTGAAACATCCTATTTGTGATGACTCTTAACAAACTAATAGTATGTAAGTAGGCGACAATAATTTGACAGCACGTTCTGTATTTTGCTGGATTAACACTGCACAGTGCCACAGTGTCCAATCCCCGGCGGCCATTGTTGCTTGCTTTGTCTCAATAAACTGCAAGAAAAAGATGGTCTTGACGTATATTTGTTTCAAGCCGACCGTTAATACGGTCCCTTTTGCATGCTAATTGAATGCCAGATAGCCCCTACTGGTGAATTAGAAATAATCACTCGTTGAAAATAGATGAGGTGGAAAACGGTCGTGCATGCAACAGAGGGACGCTAAGGTAGCTCATTTCCCATGAGCCTCCGTTCTATACTACGCGACATGACAAACGGCAAGTCAAGTTGTTTTAACATCCGGAGCGGGACGTAGCTCAGAGGTAGAATGTCCGCCTGTGGCGGGATGGGTCGCGAGATCGATCCTCCACAGCGCAAAACATTTTTATGGGCTA
>JAULBR010085530.1:0-13168 GCA_032355825.1 Melanodrymia aurantiaca
GCGTTTATTCTCTGGTACTTTATATGAAAATGATTAGTTATAGCAAAAGCAGGACTTGAGGTCTCAGCTGCTTCAGATCTAATAATATGGTTTTCGCCGAGATCCTTCATAACATTTCCACGGGCCTTCGCTCTGTTCAGATTGGTCCGCTTCTTCGCCTGACGTGTTTCTCCATCTTGTCAGACGTCCATTGTGATGTCATCCGCGCATCGCTCCTCCTCTTTCTCGACGGGCCTGTTCAAGCTCCGTCCTGCACCGAGCCAAGAGGACGACAAAGCCGGATTCACCTAGATGTCGTCTCGACTCCAGCCAACTGCTGGTACTGCATTCATTCCTCGAACACCTACAGCTTCTAGCCAACGGCTGAGAGATGCAACAAAAATCCTCGTCTGTCGTCACACTCCTCCTCGACGTTGGGATCGAAGACTGCAATGTCGAAATTTAGAATAATGTAAATATAATATTGGTTCGTAGGATCATTCGGAATCCCAATTGGTGCCATCCGTTTGCATGGGAAATCGATTCCTCTCAAGATCTCTCTCCTCGTCTTCCCGTCGCTCTTCATCCTCCCTCTTCTTCTCCCTTCTTCCTAACATGAACTTGACAAAAGCATCCGCCGCTCGTCGTTGGGTGTAGCAAGCGGCTCCCATGAGCACCGCAAATACCGACAACAAAGCGGAGACCGCAACCAAGTTTTTCTGGTGTTTGGGCTGAAGATACGAAAGAATAGGAATATCCGGTGAGTGGGCCAGATGCATGATTCTAGTTTGATCTGGCGGGGCCACTAGACTGCCTTCTTGAAATGCTCTCAATTTTCTGGTATGGAAAGCCGATTTGATGTCACTGGTTTTGCTGGGACGAAAAACCCGGTTGTTCGTAGTCAAAATGCAAAGTCCCGGAACATTAATGGTGTGTTGTCCTGCCGCCAGAGTGGTAATATTGTCTGCCTTTGCTTGGCAGGCAATCGTGATAGAGGCTAGGTTATGTTTAGGACTGAAAATTACAATTTGATTCGCGCTCAACTGCGTTATGATGGCCGTTTGGGGATTCATTTCCACAAACGGGCACAGCTCTTGGACACGATGAGTTCGGCCTCGGTAGAGAGCCGCCAAACAGCTTGATTCGGTATCCGTTCTTGTAATAGCGTCATCACACAAGTAAATGTCCTTTTGCTTCTGACACGTATGTAATTCAGCCAGCGACTTTTCCTCAAACTCGGTCCCTTCCGAATTAATAGCGAGCAGTAGAGAGGTTTTCACCATGACAATGCGGCCGTCAGTCAAAAGAAACGGACTCGGAACATATCGAAAAAGATTTAACAACTTTTCACGGGTCAGTGGGATGTGCACCAACAGGTAGACCATTCCACCTTTGGTTAAATAGCTGACGTCCTGGTCAAGGACCTCATGAAGATCTTTGGCTATAGGAGCTAGGCCTCTCAGCCTTGCTTGGGTCTGCAGTTCATCGAGTGCCTCGGAGATAGCAAATGCGTCAAAAAACCGAGCCGCTAATTTCCCTGTGTTTAGGGTGGATGCTAAAGCCGACGCCCACAGATGTAGGGCTCGGATATAGTCTCTTAGACGGATCGTTAGTATTTCCATCCACTCGCGGTTTTCGTGATCCTGCTTCCAAGACCAAAGTCGCTTTAGGTATCGTTGCAACAGCTCCACATTTCCCGTGTTGTCATTTATAGCTCTCGTCTGGGCTGCCACTGTGGCAAACACATGTTTGAGATTAGCGTCCACTCCCTTTAATTCTTCGTGAAGCAAAGTTATCTCATACGTGTTGTATAAAGAAAGTCCCAGAGAGGCAAAACCAAAGAAGCCTGCTGCTTGTCTTGCTGGTCGGAAGCGGAAATAATTAGAACTGCCGTAATATTTGGTTTCGATCCTTTCTTGAGCTGCCCTCAGCGTCGTGGATCTGGTCTCCAAGTTAAGATCGGCCAGTTTTATTCCGCATTCCGTGTAAGCACAAATGACCTCCAGCTCCTCCTTGACTCCTTGCAGATCTTGAATGATGGTCTCAAAGGATTGGTTGTTCGCTTTCTTTGTCTCTTCTGAAATGTTCATTGTCAGCATCTGCAGGCGAGCAAAGTTCATGCGGACCACCACATGATTAAACTCCTGCACTCCGGCTGACGCATTGGTGTGGGTTATGAGATGTCCCACGTCCCTTCCCGCCGACACCCTGGCGGTTTTGATAAAGGTCAATGTATGGTCCACCTCCTCCGAAGTGACCACGGCAATTCCCATGAGGAAGAATGTGGCAATCATCTTTCTTCTCTATTGCCTGAAAGAAGAAAACAAGTTTTGCCGTTACATCCAAATTGTTGCCGAAAAATAGTTACGTCGTGGTTTATTCTTCCACACTTTATACATCGCATTATCGTCATACTGGAAGTAAAATATACAAAAATGGCATACGAAGCTATCTACAGCAAACTAAACGGGTCCCTCCTTTGCCTTTCCTTCTCCTATCTTTTCATAGGTGTTCTTGGAAGTCAATGGTATCCGCTATGGTGTCGTAGCGGAAATAGTAATCCCTGTTCATCGGGTTCCATTGACGGGACTTTAATTTCCCGATTTCCTTGTGGCGAAAGAAGGGATAGTAAATGATATTAGAGTCGGCCGCTCCCGTTAGCGTCTCGATCTTTCGGCGTTGCTCAGCAGCTGCAAATTCATGCATTGCTCTCATCCACTTCGCCATCGTGGTAAGAGTGAGGTATTCGTCCGACTGAGTCAACGCCTCGTAATTAAAGCGTATCCTTATTGAAAGTCGTAAATCGCACGTCTTCCATTCCATCCCGTTGATAGTTTGGACGTGAGCGCCATTGGAGTCAAAGTCCGTGGCCAATCTGGTGATTCGGGATGGCTGTATCCCAAAGAGGGCTGCCATCGCCGCCTTGGCTGTTTGGATCTCCAAAGGTATCTGAGCCACCCGCATGAGGACGATTATCATGGGCCTAGTTTCGAAGTACCGAAACATGTCGTCCACCGAGTTGGTGGGGATGACAAAAAGTCCTCTTCCTCTCGGCAAGTTGGACAATTCTGGCCTCACATGTTCTCCCTGGAGCAATTTCGCCGCCATTGGGAGATCTCGTACCGCATTTGGTCCCGTCACCGTGATTAGAGTCGTCTCCTTTTGGGGAATTGGGACCCCTTCCTGGTCGTACGAGACCCTGTCTGTCAAGTCAAAGACGTTGACGGAGAACTTCATTCGCTTCGCCTCCTGTGGCTCTGGGCCTCTAACCTCCCTGATTATGGCGTGCGCTCCGTCCTTGTTTCTTGGGACTACTGGGTTGGAGGGTCCTGGCAGAGGCGGTCCTTCGTGAGGCACAATTGACAATAAACCTGTCAACATCGGATGTTCTACTTTGGTGGCTGTTGGGTTTCCCACCATTGGCATTCCGAAAGGCCTTCTTACTAAGGTGGGTCCCACGATGGGCTTAGTTTTGGCACAAAGCTCTCTTATTCGAGCTTGTTCTTGCTGCGCTTGCGCCTCTTTTTGATCCGCTTCTGCTTGCAATTTCTTCTCTAGGCTTCTTTTCCTTGTAGCCTTTTTCATTTCTGCTTTTCGAACCCTTTTCTGTTCTTCTTGGGTTCTTTGAATGGCTTCCTTTACGGCTTCTTCGTTGCGCTTCTTGATCCTGTCTTTGTCTGCCGCCCTCAATGGGGGTAGGATCGCCTTTGGTGGCCAGTCAGTCCCCATCGGACAAACTGGCGTAGATGCGTGTCTCAACTCCCAGCTCACCATTGGCATGACTAGACCCGTTGAGTCGACACTCCATATAATTGGCAGGACGTTGTCCTTCCATCTAACGATGGGCCGTCCTCTTGGCCGACCTTTTTGTATGGCCGGATATTGTTCCGGGAACGGACTGCTGATCATTATCGGAGGTCTTCCTTCATCTCTTTCGGGTCCTCCCGGGACTTGCACCGTTACCTGTCCAGCCCGGTTCACATATGCATTTCGTACAATAAGAACCTGAGTGAAGAAAGTGGGCGGGTTCAACTCTCCTTTGGTCTGGTCAGGATCCAGGTACAATATTGTCTGTCGGATGCCGTTCGGAGCGGATCCAAGGAACATGTTAACAAATTGTGGCAAGCATGGTCCCGTCCACGCCGGCGGCTTCATTGGTAACCGCACCATCTCCGGGTATCGGTCTTTCGGCGCAGGTGGTTCGAGGAAGAGAGGAGCCAAATAGGATAGGTCCTCTTTCTCCTCTTCCTGCCCTTTGTCTTTCTTTGTGGCCGCTTCTTGGACAGCCTGCCGCTTCTTTATTTCATTCAGCAGGGAGTTAAGCTTATCGAATGGCGTCGCCTTCTTTCCCGGCTCGGCCAGCTTTGAAGCTCCTCCCACCCATCCTTCCGCGGCTCGTGCTGCTGCCGCGCTCTTAGCTGACTCTAGGTCCGGCGGAGGAGTTGACTTGTTTGAACCTGTCAGATCCGGTAAATCCATTGGCGGAGAGGATTGGCCGCTCCCCCCTTCTCTCCTTGAGACTATTTCCGTCTCCTGCTCCTCGTATGCTTCATTTTTCATTAGAGACAGGTGGATCTCGTCTGCCAGCAACGGCCCGTTCGTGACGATAGTCAATTCCCCCATGGAGAATCTTTCCTGCGGGCTCTTCTGGTCCGTCTGATGGTTCTCCTCTCTGGTGGGTTTAGATTTTTCTCCTTTGACGGGTTCCTCCTGTGGATCCCGATCGGGTATGATTTTTTCCGTCAGGTCTAATGTCGCCGTCTGTGAATCTTGGATCTCCATCTTCTGAGGCATCTCCGAAGATTCAGAGAGCGTCGCTCTTGAAGCTAGCAACTCTTCCAAGACGGTGAAGTCTTCCTCCTCGGAGACTCTGACCGTCGGTGTGGTGATTGGAATCTTGACTAAAAGTGGGACCAGTGATTTTGTGGAAAGGATCCGGTATCCGGCCTCTCCGGCCTTGCTCTTTGCTTGCTTTGGCGGTTTCCAGTCCGGGTCCCTCACTCTGGTTTTCTCTGCTTTTTTCTGAGAATTGGTCTTTCCCTCCGTTTCATTCTCGTCCTTGGTCGTTGTCGTTGTGGAAGTCAATGTCCCCCTTTTGGTCAAGTTTGAAAGCCGTTGTAGGGCAGCTTCGGGTCCATCTCCTTCTTTCTTAGCTTGTTCTTTATGACGTCGGAAGTCTCGTAGGATGTTGAGAATCCCTTCCTTCACCGACCCTTTGGGTGCCTTTTTGGTGTCAGCCATCGCTAAAATCAACGACACGGTAGGTTTTTTAGACTAAATTCTCTTTCGAGGGCACAATATCTGATGGTTTTGAGAAGCTTTGCTCTTCCAAAATCGCAATTTGATCAATGTGTCTCTCTATAAGTTTTTTATACCCCTGGGCTTTTAATTGCACTCTTCGTATACGACCATCGGCCGATCGAAAGATTTTTACAACACGGGCTATTCTCCACGTGCCCAAGCGCATGTCTTTGTCTATGACAAACACGGCCTGGTCGATTTCCAGTTTAGCCATTTTGCCCTTGTATTTTCCCAACTGTCCTCCGAGCAAATATTGTCTACGCCATCGGGACCAGAATCTGGAAAGCACTTTCTTTTTATGCCGCTGCATCCGGGAAAAGGGCGCATCTTTCTCAGGTGTATCGGCCACTTTTCTAGTGTCAAATGGTAACAGAGGCAACTCTCTGCCTCTGGCCAACATTGCCGGGGTTATCATAGCGTATTCTTCGCTGTCTTCTGAGTAATCAATGCTCAGGGGCCGTGAATTTATCAATTGTTCGGCCTGGATAAAGAGCGTTTCTAATTCTCTCGCCGTCAAATCTGGTGAAATGAGTGTTGTTCGAAGACATGCTTTGATTTGACCCACGCATCTTTCGATGACGCCGTTTGACGCGGGATGTTTGGCAATACCGAATTCCCAAATTATCCCCTTTTTGGTAGCGTGTTCAACCACTTTATCCCAGTTAATGGCAGAATAGAAACGATGCAGCTCTTTCCTTGCTCTAACGAAGGAAGCAAAGTTGTCGGAGAAAATCAATCTGGGTTCTCCCGACCTCGCACAATAGCGTGTGAAAGCTTGCAAGAAGGTGGTGGTTGACAAGTCTTCAACGAGTTCTAAGTGCACCGCTCTAGATGCAAAGCAGGTGAAGACTAGGCCCCAAACTTTGACTGTGTCTTTACATTTGCCACATGTTTGTTTTACCTGGTACGGGCCAAAGTTGTCACAGCCCACGACGTCCCACGCCGTGAATGTATCCACTCTTGTTACTGGCAACGGTGCCTTCTCTTGTTCAAGCAACTTTTTCCTTTGGCAATTCGCTGTCGGGCAAAGACTGATGATTCTTCCCACCTCACGTCTCTCTCCGATCAATCGAAATTGTCTACGAAGATAATTGAGGAGTGTTTGCTTGCCCGCATGCATCCAACTTTGGTGCATGTACAGTACGAATTTTTCCACTATGGCACAGTGTCTGGGCAGGACGATCGGACATGTGGTCATCGTCGGCATCTCCCTGCTTAGGTGCAAGCGGGTGCGCGATCGAATCATTCCGTCTTCGTCCATAAAGAACATCCATAATTGGGCTTGCTTCGACGTGTGCTCTTTTTTGCCTTGCAGCAATTTTAACGAGTCATCCGGAAAAGCGCGCCTCTGTGCCAAACGCAACCAAAGCCACGTTGCAATTCTGCTCTCCTTGACGCCTGGGTCTTTGTTGATATCCGAGTCGTCCAATGCTCCAATTAGGCGGCTCTTCGCTCTGAATGTGGGAACTTTTTTAACGATGAACCGTATTATATAAACTAAAACTCTAACGAGCGTCAGCCAACTGCTCTTCCTCCCTTCGAGGTTCATTAGGACAGATTGAGTTTTATCTGTTATTGCTCCCACTAATCTTTCTTCGTTCTTCAACGTCTCAACAAGATCAAGCTCGTTTTGCAACAGCGCTTCAGCTCTTGTCAAGGCCTTTTCTTTTGGCCATCGTTCAACAGCGAGTCTCAGAAAATTTGGACCTGTCTGGTACAATGGGTGGTCGATCAAGTCTGAGGGAAAACAGCCTCGACTCAATAAATCAGCTGACTGGAGGGCCGCTGGGCAATAACGGATCTGGTCGGATGTCGTTGTCAGATTTATTTCTCTGACTCTCGCGGCAATCCATTGTTTATATCGTGTAGGTCCGTTCCTCAGGCGATAAATATTGATCATAGAGTCGCTGAAGTAGTAAACATTTCTTGGCTTTTGTTTTAATGCCTCCAGACAATATGTTGCCAAACGGCAACCTACTAAAATCGCCATCAACTCTTTTCTTGCTACCGAGATTCTTTCGTCTTCAAATGACGTTGCCTTCAACGGGGAGACTCTGGTTTTTGTGAAGATTAGTTGGACTCTTTCTTTCGTCCTGACATATGCTAGTGCGCCAAAAGCTCCTTCGCTAGCGTCACAAAACACACAGAGGTCATAGCCGTTCTCTAAGTTGACAAACCTGTCAAACTTGAGCTGGGACAAAAGTGGGACTTCTTTTTTCCACCGTAACCAGTCTCTGTTGATATGGTCTGGAATCTTGTCATTCCAATCTAGGCCCGCTTGCCACGTGAGTTTCATCAAGAGCTTGCACGTCAAGGTCGCGGCTCCCAGGAGTCCGTCAGGGTCAAACAGGGACGAGGCCTTGCTGAGCAACTGCCTCTTCGTGTCGTGTTCCCCTGACATGTCCAGATTGGAAAAGTCAAAACAAATTTGATCTTCTTTTGTATTCCATTGTACGCCCAGAATCTTTATCTTTTCTTCTTTGTTTCGAAGCTCTTCCGGTATATTCGCTAATTCTAGTATATCCGGATGATTGGATGCCCATTTTTTGGCCGTCATACTTGCCAAGTCGAGCAGGTCAACTAACTCCTTTGCAGTTTTGACCGCTTCTTCTTTTTTGTGGTGGAATGAATTTAAATCGTCCATGTAGAGATTATTTGCAATTGTCTCTCTTGCTCTTGGGTACTTTTCTTCGAACTTTTTACTATGTTCGTCAATAACCCAGGATGCTTGAAATGGTGATGAGATTGCTCCGAAGATTAATGATAGCGAGCGCATCACCGTGACCTCACTGTCTCCGGCAAACTGCCAACAGTAGCGGAGATAATCGATATCGTCTCCGTCTACTTTTATGCACCAAAAGAATCTTGCAATGTCTGCCACAAAAACATATCTGTGTGTTCTCATTCGAAGAGTAATAGCGCATAAATTCTGAAGTAAATTAGGACCTTGATATAAGCAGTCATTGATGCTCAATCCGGTTGTTTTGCATTTGCAACTTCCATCTAACACGATTCTCACCTTCTTTGGTTTCACGTCAATTTTTGCCTTAGCGTCGTACAAAGGTCTCGACGGCAACGTGTAGCATTTGCTCGCGTCTATTTCCTTCTTGGGTACGATCTCGGCAAAGCCGGCTTGCAATTGTTCTTTATAGGCGGCATCGGCTTGTTCTTGCCGTCCGTCTCTTATGGCACTATTTTTACTCCTTAGCCCTCTGTAGGTGGCAACTCCGTAGTTTGAATCTAAAGACGTCGCCGGGTCTAATTTCCACAATAGTTTAGTATAATATCTTTTTTCTTTGGCATCGTATCTAGTGACTGATTGCATCAGTCTGACCGCGTCTTCTTCTTCCGCCGTCAAGTGCGAGTCTCTTTCGACAATGCCCATTTCTTCCAGTCGCAACCAAGATTCAATATCTCTCATAATCGCTCTGGTTGTAAACGTTGTGATTTTCCTCACCACTGAACCTCCCGTTCTTATCTCGTGGTCTTGTAACACTCTCCTCTTCTCGTTTTGACGAGAGGTTAATTGGAAGATCGATAAAGTTTTTTGATCATCTTTTCTTTTCTGGACCCCTTGATCCGCCTCCCTCTTGATATCAGAAATGTCGTATGCGCCAGACAAAACGTTGCCCAAGTAGGTATGCACCACCTTTGGTGTGTGCGGTGTGGGTCCTTTCAACACCGTTCCATAACAGATATTAAGAAAAGCATTGACGTCAAGAATGATATCAATAAATAAATCATGAGGGGACGGGTAAGTCTCCGTGAATTTAATCCCGTCTAAATAATGGTGTATTTTCGGGTCCAACTTGACGGCAGGCAAACAAGCCGTCACCGATTTACAGGTCGTTGCTTGCAACGGCTCCGTTCCGAACGAGCCATCCAACGCCTGTAATTGAATGAAGACAATCTTCTCCGTCGTTGTAGTACTGCATTGATTTAACGCAAGATCGAGCGTGAGATTAGTCTTCTTCCCTTCTAATTGTAGTTGTCGCGCAACTTTCCTTGACGCCAGGATGAGTGAAGCTCCTGTATCAAGAAGAATCCTCACCGGTATTTTGACTCCTTTGCTCACTGCATAACACATGACAGTGGGTAGTATAGTACGATATACTCGAGGTTGCGCGAGCGAGAGGGTTGGATTCCTCTCGCAACTATCCGATTGTTGTCAATTTCTTTGTGGAGGCAACAGCCCATGCAGATAAGTGCTATGGCGCTGCCCGCATCCTGGTGCACGGCAAAAGATTGTACTTGGAGCTGTACAGTTTTTGGCAAAATGGTGGCCAAAGCACACCCTACAGAGCTGTTTGTCTTTCACAATCTGAAAGATTTCCTCTGGTGTGAAGAAGTCTTTAGTTTTCAGATTGGGACAACGCAATGGATATATGTGTTGGAATTTCTGGCTGCCATCTGCTTGTTTACAAAATTCGCACGTGTCCGGTTGCTGTGCCGGCTGCTTGCCTTGCTGGCCTTGCTGGCCTGGCTGGCCTTGCTTTTGCTGCTGCTGGCCCTGTTTGGGCTTGCCGCCTGCTTGGCCCAAGTTTTGTTTCTTTGCCGGCATGCCAATTCCAATGGTGTTTGCCTGGTCAGCTGGATGATATTCCAGGGCTGGCAATCCTCCTCCTTGCTGGTACGATTTCACAGCTTGCTTCGGCTTATTTGGTTGGCCTCCTTTGTGGCCCCCTGGCGTCAGCGTGATGGTCTTCATCTGGGCCTCCCTTTTTCCTTCAATGGCGACATGTTGCATTGTTGCAATTAAGTGATCCATTGTCAAATGATGTCCCAAAGGGTGTGTGGGATCCTTTGTTTTGGCGCAATTTTTCAACCATTCTCTTCTTAATTTCTCGTCCAGCCTTGGAAGCAAATAAGCCAGCTGCAGTGAGAACTTGCATTGCGCGTCTGTTGCTTGCAGGTTCATTTCACTGTGCTGGATGCCAATCAAGATGGCCGCTTGGGCCATTCTGTCCTCGTAACAGTTGTTGCTGAAGGTGATAGAATAGAAGGTGTCTGCCACTTGGCCCAGATGAGTGCGTGTCTGCCCATACGTGGAATGCAAAGCATCCAAGGCTAAAAGGTAGCTGTCTGGGTTACTTGTGGACAACTGTTGAATCACTCTTATGGCTGGAAATTTGACAACCTTTTTTAATTCCCAGAACCTTTCTTCAAACGGCATTGCAAGCGATCCCATGATCGAATCAGCTTTGAGAAGTAGATCTCGAAATTGTAGGTATTTTAACGGGTCTCCTGCAAATGGTGGCGTTACAATCGTAGCGATATTAAATTGTCCTCGATTGAAACTATTTAACATGGCAAACATCGCCATGTTTCCGTTATTTGGATCCCAGTTTGGGTTGCCTTGAGGCATGACAGCTGGGTTGTTGCCGCCTGCTGGCGGGCCAGGTGGCCCGGGTGGGCCTCCCTGCTGTGCTTGGTGGCCTCGGGCCGGCGGGTTACCGTACCCGTCTCCTGGGTTTGGTCCACCACCTGGTGGGTCATTTCCGCCGTCTCCTGGTGGCCCGCCTCCTCCCGGTGGGCCACCCCTGCCCGGTCCGCCTCCGCCGGCTGGGAAACCCCGCCTTCCTCGGTCGTCTGCTGAGTCATGCGGCGAGTTTCCATCTCCCGGACCGCCCCCTCCTTGGGGTTGGTTTGGAGCCGGTGGCAGCGGCGCCTGTTCCCTTGACCCACTGCTGACCTGTTGGTAGGGCTGCGGGCATTGCAGCGGGACTAGCATCGGAGCTGGTTGGCGAGGTCCTTGCCCTTGGCCTCCCAGGCCTTGTGCAAAAAAACCTGGCCTCGCATTCATTGATTGCTGATTAACTTGCGGCATAAAATGCATCGGCGATGGGTTTTGCTGTTCGTGATTTCGATATGCACCCATGTAAGAGGTGCCGTTTCCCAAACTTCTCAAGTTGAGATTTCCTGTATAAGGCACATTTGATGTCATTTGCATCCCCCCGTGGGAAAAGGGAAATCGTGGTCCTGTTTGGAATCCTGCCGATGACATTGGAGGGGCAATATTAGTCCCTCCTGGGTACAAATCGGTCATCATCGTCCCCGGCATCGGGAACCTCCAGGGTCCTTGTGGTTGTATTGGTGGGGCTTCCTCCCAATTCCTTTGAACTGCTGCCGTTGTCGCACATGAATCAAGATTGAGCAGCAAATTCGATGGCCGCGGTCGTGCTGAAGTAGTGTCCGTCACCGACGTGGTGGTCAAGTCCAAAATGTCTCTTGCCGCCTGTGTGATCGGCACTAAAAGGTCTCTTGTTGCCTTTGTGCCATGCACACTTCCTTCCTCTTGATCGCTGTTTTTTGGCCATCCTGACCTCGTCATCCCTGACGAGGCCGATTGCTCTTCTTCTTGTCTGCGCGTGGCTTCCAATTCCTCTTGTCTTTCCTGGGCTTCGGCGCCTTCCTCGGCTTCCTTTTCCGAAAGTCCCAGTTCCTGCGCGAATTGTGCATCTCTGTCTTTCGCTTCTTCCAGCGTGGCATCTAACAAGTTTTGAATCGTCCACTGATTCTCCGTTCGTTTTTCGTTCTGTCGGTATAATTTGCACAGAATCGTTAGACGAACATGAAGATAAATAAAAGCCTGTGCATAATGTCCATCTTGTATGTATGAAAGGCAGTTACTCACTTGTTCTTCATTCTTGTGCACCTTAGCTTCCTCTAACATCAAATCATTGAAGAAAATTAGCTTTGCAAATGCAATCTCCAATTCCCTGACCGTTTCTGTGAGGTGCGGATACGAAAAAACGACATCTGCTACAATTTTCTTCCACGCAGCCCTAATTTTGTCTGCCAGCCTGGTCATTGCCGTCGCAAATTGTCCCCTGACTTTGCGATTGCTATCCGTTCCGTCGGGTACAAATTTGCCCCGGGCAACTTGTTGCCAGGGTTCTCCTTTCTCATTATCAGGAGCGTGGCGGATCGTTCTGAATAAGCCGTAAAATTCCATTCTGTCGACAACGCGAATATAACTTAAAACTCGTTAAATGGATGATTTATACTGCAAAAAATGTTTTTTACTCTCGTCGCAACTTAGCTTTTATTGGTTGTCCTTTTCCTCCCTTCCTGGGTTTTGATGGTCAAAGACTCCGATAGACGCGTGAAAGATGCGTTAGCGAACTTTGATATCCGCAGACGTTTCTCCGGCGTCGATGTCGGCCAAGCTGGCCTTTTCTTTATCGTAGAATGGCCAGGTTTGAAGCCGTTCATACGAGAGAATGTTCCACGTTCGTTTCGTGAAACGTCCTCGTGATGCACTTTTTGTGGACTTTTAATTGCGCAATTGTCCACTAATGCAATACACTGTGTGGCAGCTTTTTGCTCGCCAAATGGTCAGATTATTGTTCTGACCAGAATCTCACAAGCTTCTTGATTTCGGGATAAAATGTCAATGTTCAATATTCACTTTTCCTCCTAATCTAAGAGTTCTGCTAAGACTGACGGTTCCAGGGACCATATGACATTAACCACGCATTTTGAGAAAGCAGCCGTGACGATGGCGTAAGGATCGTCTACGTCGGGATTGTCGACGTTCCAGTCGGCCGAATCCCGAAGAAAAGTGTACAATTTTTCTTCTCTCTCTCCGTGTCAATCTCAGAATTTCTCACCTAAGTTCAGAAATAAAGAGCCTAGTCAAATTACAAGCGTTTATTCTCTGGTACTTTATATGAAAAGGATTAGTTATAGCAAGGCAGGACTTGAGGTCTCAGCTGCTTCAGATCTAATAATATGGTTTTTGCCGAGATTCTTCATAACACTTCCACGGGCCTTCGCTCTGTTCAGATTGGTCCGCTTCTTCGCCTGACGTGTTTCTCCATCTTGTCAGAAGTCCATTGTGATGTCATCCGCGCATCGCTCCTCCTCTTTCTCGACGGGTCTGTTC